>PYHW01010050.1:145770-209463 GCA_013186435.1 Turdus rufiventris | reverse complement strand
AGGAAGGAAGGAAGGAAGGAAGGAAGGAAGGAAGGAAGGAAGGAAGGAAGGAAGGAAGGAAGGAAGGAAGGAAGGAAGGAAGGAAAGATGTACTGATCTAAATCTTGCACTCCCAATGGACAGACATAAAAACTAGAGGTTTCTCATAGTCACAGAATAAACACAGAAGTACTGTTGGTTACAGTTAGAACAACTGTGTCATTCAATCATCAAGTTCATTAAATTACATTTGATAACATCAAACCACAGTTCACTCCCAGGAACAGGTGATGGAGCAGCTCTGCCTTACCCAGGGCTTTCACTTGTTCATCAAGATAGTGGAAAGAGGGCTCCATCTGGTCAGTAATATTTACTTTTGCAAAATAAAATGCTAAGTATTCTGCTTTAGGAGTTATTCTGCACGACAAAGAGGATGTTAGTTTCTGGTTGCTTATTGATGCTCTAAGTGAAGAGAAAATGGAAAATTTCATAGACAGTGTTTACAGGTAGACACTAATTGCTAGAACAGTTAAGTTTTTATAAGATTTGCAAACCTTGGCTAATTCACCCATCACTACCTAGAAAAAGTAAAACCATGAGTCTTTAAATAATACAATGTTTATGGTGGCACTGCATGCAGTCTTCCTGTAGTTAAAAAATCTGATTGCAACAAAACCTAGTGTCAAGCCTAAAGTCCACAATTTTTACTCAAAAGAACTACTTAAGCCTACTGGATGGATTGGTGTTTATTTCTTGCTTTGTTCTGCTGTGTTGCTTTCTTTTTTCTTTAATTTTAGAATAATCCTCATAATTTATTGACTAGTAAAAGAATAGTAAAATGAAAGAAAAATCAGTGGTTCTTTAGTTTAATATAAGTGCTAAAAACTTCTGACAAATTTTATAAAGCTTTCTATTCCATAATGAAAAACTGAAAATACAGTATCCCTTAGCTCTGAATTTTATTGATACTGTAAATTTTTAAGGAAATGATGAATTTTAAAAATTAAATAAATATTGCTTGAATTTCTGCTAGGTAGCAGCCACCCTCTGTGATTAGGATTCTATTCACTCTTGCCTTCTTCAGGTATTGTAATTATAACTTGCAAACTGAGAGCACAAGATAATCATTATCTGCACGTGTTTACACATTAAAGAAAATGCTGAAATATATTTTTCCGCTCCTCACTGGAAGTCTTAATGTTCTCATACATTTGCTATCCCACTGTACTACAGCAATACTTGGTGTGACTGCACAGCCTCCCATCCAAACTTATTCTTGTGCAATGTCTTGAAAAATCAGATGATACTCCTAAATACGCAGGTAAGAAAAAGCCATGCTATGGATTGTTATAAATTTTTCAACATGCAGTTCTGTTTTCTTTTGAAGCAGAGGCAAATCTTTACAATTCTAGCTGGTGTTTTCAAATGCACATAATTTGAAGCATGGCTCTGTTTAACACACAGCAGTGGAAAGGAAAGAGTGATCTCTAAAAATGCTATCCAGTTACCCATGTTCCTATTACTGATTGTTGACAAAATCCTAAACCTCCTCACATGTTTGAGCCTATGCATTGGTTAATGATGCCAGAATCCCTAAAGAAGATGTAACTTATCTTGGGTGGGAGGGGAAACAAAGTGTTTGGTTTGGTTTGGTTTGGTTTAACAGTTCATTTGCAAATTATGGGTGAGCAGAGCAGTGTCTTCCAAAAGTGGTTTCTAATTCTTATATTTGTTGAATACCTGTTCTGTAAAAAATCCAGTCAGGAATAAAAGTAGGTGATTCTTTCATTCTCACCCCTTCCCCCTTCAAAAATCAAGGAAGACTTTATCCCCCAAAACAGAACATCTGTGTGAGAAAGTAGTGTCAAAACATGTTTAGACCTCGGATTTTAATGTAATGAAATGAGAATTCCAGTGGCTGCTCATCCGTCACTGCTCCCCACGCTCAAACATCGAGCTGCCAGCACACCTTCTCAGCTTCAGAACCATCTATTTTCTGGAGGGATGTGTTTATGTGTGTGGTGATTTCTTTTTCAGAGGCATATGACCACATGTCTGCTTAAATCAGCCCCAGAGATGATTTGCCCTGAGGTTCTGTTTATCTCACCTGTGCACTTACACAAGGGCTGTGTTCCACAGCAAGCCGAGGCGTCGGGGCAAATTCACCTCAAGGAGATTTGCTGTTCTCTGAAGTGAAGATCGAGTTGATCCAAGGTAAGTAAAACTTCATTGTAGAGCTTGGCTGATATAGCTGGGAACTGGCAAATTGGAACACCTCTGAGGCTGTTACAAATGTGCAGCCAGTGGGCTGCTGCTATTTTTGTGGGCCTTTTGTGAAGACCTTTACAGATAGCTTTTGGAAATGAAGGTACTTACACTATTAGAATAGCTGGTTTAATGGTTTGGGAAATACTTTTAACTAATGTTCCCACTGGCAAATTGACTATCTATTTCTTCTCTAAGATGTCTAAGATGTAAATGGTCTTTTTTTCTGAGTATGGAAGTTGTGTGTTGAAACCTGCTGTTCGATAATCCCAGCTGCATGCATGTTATTATCCCAGCACTGATTACAAGATTCCATTGACCACAAGCTGCCTGTTTGCCTGTCTAGATGTTGTGATTAGTGTACAATCAATCTCTAATCCAATCAGAAATCTCTCTGCCTGCAGCTGATAAAGGTCTCGGCAGGGCACTGATGAGGCAGGAGCCCTGGTATCTCTAAGGGGACACCTGCACCATGTGAGGTGCAGGAGCTCAGCAGGCTGATCTAAGAGAAGGGAATTAAGGTGGCCTGCAAAAAATCTGATAAACAGCATTCAAACAGAATAAACTGGGCAGCTTAAGTGTGAGGCTCATCAGCCTCACTGACCCTGGAGTGCTGCTGTTCTAAATCCTAACACATGGAGAAGATCACCTTTTAGATCAGGAAGACCATTCAGCACAGAAGATTTAGTTTCTGGTCATTAAAAGCAGAAGCCAACAAATAATTTATCTCATTGTACGATTTTCTCCGGTCATGAATTCCTCTGTACTATTTCAGCTTTGTGCTCCATTGTCTGCTTTTCCTCACAGGAGTCTGGAATGGAATATAGCTGTGACTTTCCAAATTGTAGTACAAAGAAATAATTGCCTGTTCTTTGCTTCCTCTTTTTTTAATTCCTTGACCCAACTTTAATTTCTTTTCTGTCTTTATCTGAGTGTTCTTTCCTAATTCTGCAGATGGGATACTTATAATTACAGATTATATTAAAGCTGTTAGAAAATAGCACATTATTATGTGATAAACCTGTGTGCTTTATATTAATCCTTGTTGATCTGCTTCAGGGCAAACAGTTTCTCATAACTTCCTTTCTATGATATGACCTGTTCTTATTACATTAACATTCAAAATTAGAGAGAATGACAACTAACTGCCTTATTAAAAGCTGAAGAACTTCCAAAGGACCTCTTTTGTAACCATAAAAACATCACTTAACTGCTTAAATTAAAACCATTGTTTTTATTTATTGTATGGTTATTTTAAACACAGTTCTATGAATTATCATTGTTTCTAGAAATACAGATTATTTCCACTAACCCCCTAGATTTGTTATTCTTTGTAACTCCTGGGTGAGCTATACTCCCACTTTCAAGCTTTCCAGGGCATCTGACACCTATCTGAGATACTTGCAGCAAAGCTTACATTTATCTATATTCACAATAAGCCTAAGATCAAAAGAAATATAATTATTCTGTCTGTGAAGTCTTTTTTTCCTATATGACCATTTCAGATTTAATAATTTCTCTGATTTCAAAGTCTCTAATCAGTAAACAATGAACAGCATCACAGTGAAATAATCTAATTGTCACAGCTCTGACTTTCAGAAAAAGCTTTCAAGACTGCTTTAAACTTGACAATTTTGGCAAAACCTATTGTTACAATGTTAAATGGCCACAGTGCATGCAAAAAGAGCAACAATAGAGTACATACAGGTATTTGAAACACACACTTCAAAGTCAGCACGGTCTACTGTAAACAGTCATATCATGTTCAGAGCACAGTTAAAGACTCACTGTGAACTAAACCAGCTTATTACCAATGATTATGCCTTTAAAGATATATGGGAAGTATCTGCTCTTCATAGAATATGACCTTCATAACTCAATTTATGGGTCATTCCCTCACTTGTGGGATATTTTCAATATCATAATTGTAAAAAGAGAAAGAAAGGAAGGAAAAATGTTCAGTTATTCATTTTGCAGGGCCTTTTTATTAAAAGCAGAAATAACATTAGATGAAAATCATTTCACTGATAATTTTAATGAAATATGAAGTGCTTTGAATATATTTTATTGCAGGCAATATAGAAAAAAGGCATTGGCTGCTTAATGTGTCATTTAATGAATGGATTCCACATTGCCTTACTTTGCCACATTTGGAAGTGAAGGCCATGCAAAGATGATAGCAAGTTCTTTCAAAAAGGGGCTTCTTCCCACATTTTTAAATTACACTTCACCTAATGGAAAGTGCAAAGTATAATGCAGCAGAAATGAGGCTGAACCAAAACATTGGAGCTACATACCTTAACAAATATCACTGAATTTTATCCTGTAAGCGCATCTCTAATATGGAAAAAACCCCTGATGTTGATAATGTCCTAGCATGCTGAAGGTCAGGCTGATATGAGAAGGATCCTGAAGAAACAGAAATCTGGGATAATTTGCAATGAGCTAAGCAGTTGCTTAGTTAGCCCAGCTGAAGGTGAGGAGCCAGGGTGGAAGCTCTGCCCACAGGGATGCAAAGGTCACTACAGGGAAGGCTGCTAGGTGTCACTTGTTTACACCTTCTCCAGCTGAGAGAAAGCCAAATGCAATTTCCAGTGCTGCAGGAATACACCCTAATCTGCTCGATTTCTTTTTCTAGCAGAGACCCATTAATGGCTCTGACTCAGCAAGTTTCCAGTTATTAACCCTAAATTTCCTTTGGCTCTCTCTGGTAGCAGCTACCAGCTGTCCCCTCAGGCTTTTTTCTAGTAAGATGCAGCTTCATTAGTTGTGTGTAAAATGAACAACGCATAAATGATAGCCATGCACTGGCCCTGGGGCTGGCTGCCCCTGGGTGGCTGGGTCTGCAGCACCTGCCCCTGTGCCCATCCCTTCAGAGCCCAGTGTCCTGAGCTCATGCAGTCCTCCCAATTGCTTAGGGGTGGACAGCCCAGCTCCAGCTCAGAAATGCTAACACTGAGGCAGTAAGTGGTCAGGCTTGTTAGCTGGCACTTATATTTAGCAGTGCAGCAATACCTATTGGTCCACTGAAAGCAGCCTTCCACAGCCACAAGCCTTGGCTTTTAAACTAGCAAAGAAAAATTGTAGGAATCCATCAGAAAACCATGCAGCAGGAAATTTTATTGTGTCATTGCAAGTAGACATCTTGCTGCCTGGGCGTAATACCCCATTAGGTTAGAGATTAGACTTTATATGGAGAAAAAATATATAAAGATGGTTTGAAGCTGGAATTACAAATGAAGGCTGTTCTTCACACACCAGAGAAACTTCCAAATCAAACCTGAGGAGAAGTCCACATGTATTTTTTGGTAGTTTTGGAAAAAGCCCTGCAGCAGAGAGGAGGTATATCTGCTCTGTTGCACAGGACAGCATGAAATGGATAAATGGCAGGAAATCCAGGATAGAAATAAAGGTGTCTCTGGCCGATGAGTGTAAGAAGCAGGGACAGAGAGCAAATTTTCACCTTGTGATGTTTTCCCCATTTACCTTTCTGATGTTCATGCTCCATTGCCAAGTTACTGGCTCCACATTAAAATCTATGAACGATGCAAACAGGAAAGTATGTATGTAACAGACACTGCTTGTTAACAGGAAGAACACCTTTCTTTCAAGGCATGGTAATGAGAAGGAAAAAAATCCCCATGTAGTAATATAGTCAACCTTTTAAAATTGTTTAAAAATAGTTTTTTATCAACATAAGACCTGCAAGTTTAACACCATATGGTCTTAGAACCTAAGTCAGTTACATGGAAGTGTCAAATATTGCTACAGATCCCATTATCATACAGATCCATAAACAAGCAACTGCATAATTTCTCAAATGATTATCGCTCTTGCACACCTGGTGTGTGTTATATATAAAAAATTAACAAACAAAAGTGAGAATTTTACTATACTGCCGTGCTGTCATGGCAAATTGCGCCATCAAAATCCAATTGCACAACCCAGCTTAAGGCATCAGTATGACAAGAGAACTGCAGTATATAACTGTAGAGACAGGGCTCCATTAAATAAGATGTGAAACAAGGCAATGTGGAGGCTGGAAAACCCAGGAGGTGCTGAAGGCAATGTAATAGGGCCCCATCGTCAACAGCATCAAAGGCTGCTGATAAATCAAGACAATGAAAGAAGGAGCTTCTCAGTTAGCTTGAAGCAACAGATCCTCATTACAAACTCTCTCAAGAGCAATTCCAGCACAGTAGCAATATCTGAAACAAGACTGAAATTTATTAGAAGGATTTTTGTGCATTAAAGCCAACCTGTAATGCCAGAACAGCGCTTCCGACTGCAAGGAAATTGAGGGGCAAATAAGGTAAGCTGAGAAATTTGCAGTAATTGCACTTTCTATTTTAATGTAATTAAGAAAAATATTGTTTTGACAGTGTTTCACTCCTCAAAAATATTTTCTTCTGAGTATCCAGTTTCTATTTAGTTTGAGCTTCTAAACAAGAATTGACATATAGGAAAAAAATAAACGCCATCTCCAAAACACCCAAATATTCAGGAGCAGCGTGACATAGACTGATCAGGTCGTATTAACTGCATCTGTCCTCTTGATCTCAAAGTTCCCTCAGCATCTACATTTTTTGTCTGGGATCTGCAAACTGATACCCCAGTGATGGGCTCTGGATGTCTCTGCTCCTCCTTGGGATGCAGATAGGATGTGGGGAGGGATACCCATTCTTTAAGGCTCAGTCTGTCACACACTAGCAGAGTCAGACCCCATCATAACTGCTGCAGAAAAGGCAACTGGGAGACAGAAGTTTAGACTTACTAGTAAGGTTCTTCACCAAAAGAGAGGAGATATATAGGATTCCAAAGGCTGAGTTACACCATCTATTTAAAGGACAAAGGTTTTTACCAGAGAAAATAGTGTCAGACACAAAAAATCAAGCCCATAAGTCCCTCAGACTACTTTATCTGCTGGGATGTAGGTTTTCTTTCCTCTTAAGGGTCCTTTCTGGATTTTCCACAACATCTTTGCTTCAATAGGACAGGTCAGAATAAACAGTAAAGGCAGTTTTCTTGGCAGTGAAAGAGATTGATTTGAAAGTCTACAGGGTCCAGATCCCAGCTCTCCATCTTCCATGGTCAGAATAAAAACAATCACAAAAATACCCTGTTGAGTTCTCATCCCAAAAAGTCAACGTCATTTTCACATATCTTCAAATGCAACATGAAATCAAAAATTCAGCAGAACAGTATAATGAAAGGAAAGTAAGTGGGATTAGAAGATCCCCGAACCACTCCTTATTCCACCCTCCAACTTTTCATATTCCAATTTGGAAATCTTCTGAAGATGACAAAGGCACTTCTGGAACACTGGAACTTAAATTCCAAAGCATTTAGGACTTCACAAAAGTATGAAATGAAAAAAAGTCTCATAAATCTTCATAAATGTACCATGAAATAAAGTATTGCTAGTGTGAGATCTGACATGACAGATATATTCTTAACTACACATAATTCATAATACATATAATAAGAACAAAATATTCTTGCAGTTTCCTGTATTAGAGCAAGTCTTAAGTGTAACTTCTAAAATGAATTTTTAAATTAAGGGTATCAAATTTTCAAATTATTATTGTAAGGAGTTGTGAACTCTTAAATACAGATCACCTCTCTAAAGCTTAGTCTACTTTTTTCATAGGAATTTATAGCAATTTAATATAAACATTAAAGCTAAGCCTTTGCTATAAATCTGACTGAAACATATGGAAGGATGAATGATAAATCCACATGACAGGGAAATTAAAATCTTCTGCTCTCCTGAGTTATGATAATGTTCATATGGGGCTCCATTGTGCCTGCACTGTTAGTTTGGCACAAAATCTTGCAATAGGCTTCAGTCAAGCTGGTAAATATCCTCACAAATATGAGCCTGGTGATAATATTTTGCTTTCTTTGAGAGTGGTCTTTAACATGAAGGATTAGCGTCAAGCTCCCACAGCCATGCATTTCCAAGGATTTGTGAGTTTGTCCTAAGCACTGTGTGGTAAACATAAACTAAAGGTAACAGAGAAATTATACCATAGATATTCTTTTGAACATATCTCACACTCTAAAGCTTTAAGTGTTTCAGAATTTAGCAAGCAGCAAATAAAATTCCATTTCAATTGTACTTAAGTTAGAGCTATTGCCGAAACGCTTAGTTCAAAATATCTAGGTACAATGTACAATTTTATCAGTTGGAATGTACTCAAATTCTAAATGAATCTGAAGAGATGTTACTATACTGTTATTTGATGTCATAGCCATGCAGAAAGATATTTGCTCCAGCATATTTTGTATGTTCTACAATCATGCTCTGTATTCAGTTTTTCTGTTGTTTGGCTTTGTCAGCCCTAATGAGGTTATTTCACCTGGTGCAGCAGCCTAAAATGCCTCTCTTAATGCCTGTATAGTCTCAGCAAAAAAAATCCCCCAGCATTCTTCTTATCAAAACAGCCTCTCTGGCATTACAAAACAGGCAAAGTTTATGTGTATCTTTGGAAGAGGAATTAAATTATCCACAGTAAGTCAGATCTCACAACCTTCACCCAGTTTTTACTCACTGCCCATAGAAATTCAAGAAAATGTTTTCTTAATTAGGAGTCCTGTAAAAATTTTTCACGTGCATTGAAAAAGGAAGTATTAATGAGTTGACTAACAGCAGTTCTATGCTGTTAACAGAAGATGGATACAATGCACCTCTCTGTTCTTCTCATCACACAGAAACAAGCAGCCACGGTTTATTGTAAACTAATCCATGTGTCTAGATTGTGGTAGACACAAGGACACCCTTACAAAGGCTCTGTTGATTGGAGGGCACTGAAAAGCACTGCTCTCTGTCCTGAGATGATGTTCTCTGCATGCACTAAGTCATTTTTCTGAATTCAAGCAAGAAATCATCTTTTATCTATGCATCACTTAACCAAGGCAAAGAGAAATACGCTGAAAACTAGGGCATGTAACCAAAAGCTTACTTGTTAAACAACAACACAAAGGGGACAAGAACCAAGCCCACCTTTCTTTATCCTTAAAAACAAATTAAAGTGACATGACCCTATGTTGTGAAATGTCATCCATCAAAAGTTGGCAACAATATTTGAAATAATAATGATTGAACTTGCTGTGACATCTTCCATGCCTCTAAAATGCCAGAAATTCTGTTGCTTTCCTAAATTGCCAGTCATATAACTATTTAGAAACTCTTCAGGAAGGTCAACATTAAAACAGGCTGGAAGGAGCCAAGTAGCATATTCTTGAATTGAAAAATCTGTTCAAACTTGTGACTGCACAAAATTGTTAATGTGTAAAAGCAATCGTTCTTAACAATAGTGTATTAAGTGTTACTCAGCTGGTCAGCTGAGAGTGTATTTAGCAGGCAAAGGACATGAGTCCACAGTCTCCCTCACCCCTGGGAAGTTGTTGGGAAAAGGATTTTGAAGTGCAATACTCAATACTCAGGTTTCAGCTTTTTGTTAACTTGTAGTGATCCTCTGAAACACAAAGGTTTGTTACTCAGTGGAAACAGTTAATTCTAAGCAACCTTGGAACATCTTAGAAACGCATAGGAAAATATGCATTCACCAAGACTCAAAATTTTTCAAAGAGAAACAGCCTGGTAGGTAGATGTAAACACCATCATAAGGACAATAATCTAGTTTGAATTCTTCAGACCAGTTATCTTGATATTATGCCAGCATAAAAGTTTTAAGTACCAGTGCAAAAGACCATTCTTTTGAAAATTACTTTCATATTTTTTATGGGTGAAACCTTGGAAAATATAATGATCAACATCTTTTATTGCATTGTTGTTGTATTTGAACCACAGCTTTTTATATTCCAAAGTTAATTGAAGATGATTTCTCTGTGAATCCTACCTGTTTTGTCATTTTGCCATCTTTATTTTAAAGTGGTAGTGGTGTTAAATATACAGAACTCTGAAGCAAAGAGAAGCATTTACCAGAGCCCAACTCTGTATAAGCCAGTGGAGGTCTTTTGTATGACATTAGGATTTTCTCTTTAATTTTGGTGGATCAAGACCAAGATAAAATATTTTTTTCCAGGCACTATCCAGTCTCTCAAGTTACTAACAGCAAAACATATGCATTTGCTTTCTCTGCTGTAGAATTCAAGAGCAAACTTCAGCATAGAATTGTTCTGAAGAGCAGTAGCTACGGCCTTCCAAAACCCAGAACAGGTAAAAATGCTATCATATGGTATAGCTGCATTGCTGTAGTTATCTGTGACAGCAGAAAAAGCAGTCATACATCTAATCAGATTTTCTGTACTTCTACAGTATAATTTTCTGTGCTTAGACAGATGTATCAGAACAAAAGAGACAGGCAGCAACTGTAAAATAAAATTCAGGTTCTTCTCATACCAGTGCCTGACTGACTGCTAAACACTGACTTATCAGAGGGAGCAGAGAAAGATGTGTCACATATGTACATCCCATTCTCAACAGCAGTCAGTTGTGATAGATAAACAGAAATGAAACATCACCAGAAAGAGCTGAGGTAAACCTTGCACTCAAATTAATAGGATCATGCTGTGCTCTTGTTACATGCTAAACTTGGGAAGGCCAGCTGTGGCATTCTCAGAATGTCAAATATCAGCCAGCAGAAGCTGAATGATAGTGGTGCTCCATCCATAAAGCTCTCTTTGAAAGACTCTCTTGGTGTCACTGTCACAACCCTCTAAGGTATAGTCTGGGACAAGTTTTATTACCCCCTGCTACAGCCAAGGGATGTGCAACCAGTAGCAGCCTCATCATAACTTCCTAGCAGAAGGAATTATCTGCAGCTTGTTCTTTGGCAAAAATAAAAGACTTGGTTAATTTGGAGACCAAGAACAGCAAAGAAAAGGATTGGGGAGGGAAGTGGGGATGAGAAGCCTGGAATTCAGGCAGAAATGCAGGGAGTGGAAAAGGGAAGGGGGAAGAACGGGTACTTGATGGGAGGGAGGAAGAGGCTGGGAGGAGAGCAAGACAGGGAGCAGTCAGATTGCAGGAGAGGGATCACGGTGCAGGTAAATGTGGGCTAAGGATGGATCTCACAGGACTGTGAGCTGTGCAGCTGCTGTGGGGTAAGAATGGGCTGTGACTGGGTATGTTAGCAGAGAGTTAGAGCAATAGCAAATGAGAGAGGGGAGGTAAAACACTGGTGAGAAATGGAAAAGAGGTTTGGGATAGAACAGATAGAAATTTATGTGTTGAGGGGGACGAGATCAATGTTATGGGACAGGAAGACATGGAAGTCATGTCAAAATCATCAGAAAAAGGTGAGGATTAGAGAGAATGAAGTGAAGAAGTTGCAGTGTGTGATGTTCCCAGGCCTACAGGAGCTACAAAATGTGTCATATTCCCACAAAAACCAGTGTGTCTGATTTTTTCTTTGCCCAGACAGCTCCAATCTGCTCATCTTGCACACACGATTCACTTCAAACTCACAGCATCTCTAGACTTGCAGATGGTCCTGCAAGTAATTGAGGATCCCTACAGAGTGAATGCTAATGGAAAAATACCCCACTTTTATCCTTTATCTTGAAGCATGCAAAGTGTTCTTTACCACCTAATCCTGCATTCAATCTGTTACTTACAGTAATATTGCAGTAAAACACATAAGACTGGAGACCATCTGACTGTCAGGTTGTATTTAACATGTTTAATGAAAATTTAATGCTCCTACAATTGATTTTTCTCTAAGTGGCACTGAATTACTTATGAATAATCTCATCACTACTTAAACAAAACATGTTCCTCTAATGAGGTACAGCCAAATGAAGATCAAAATGATCCATAATGCAGCATATACTTGGCAACACTCTGAATCAAGATCCTTCATAATTTTGGGACAAACAAGTCCTAGAAAAGATGGGTAAGAGAGAAGGAAGATGAAAGGGGCTTCCATCCTTGAAAGTGAAAAAGGCAAGTGGATGGGCTAGAAATGAAAGCCATGGCAAGTGCTCATGCTGAAACTGGGGGCTGCTTTCCCTTGTGGCTCTTCCTCCCTTCTCCCACCTACATTTTCTTTTCTCCAGCATCTTTCATCTTTCTCTTAACTTTTTTTTCCCCCTGAATAATCACAGAATGAATGAGTCAAAACATTGGACCTATTCCTTTGGAAAAGGAGGATGGACCTGTTCCCATGCCTCCCATTCATGGATTTTTGTTGCATGACTGTGCAGTGGAATGGACATCCTTCATGGGGTAAAATGGAGACCCACCAAATGTGTGTCAAAAGATGGGTATCCTGGTTTGCACTGATAAATACCTTGTGTTCTCAGCCCTTTACAGGCAAAAGGGGAAAAGCCCTCACCTTTTCTAAAAGGAGCTTTAATTCTCCTGGTGACATGGCTTCTACATCCTCAAGGAGTTTGGAGGCACCAAGGACAATTTGGTATTGATTCTATTGAAGTTGCTTCCTAGACATGATTTCTATTAGAAAAAATGACTTAATTGAAGAACATATAACCATGAAGAAGTCAATTGCTCTTTGAGTCTTCCCTGAGGCTGTTGACTCCCACCCTGGGAGCTGCTGCCACATCCTTGCTGTACTGCATGCCCATGGGAGGATCACGCCATGCCAGTACTAAAGTAGTTGTTTTGGAGTGTACCAGAGAGATTCCAATTGGTTGAAGCACTAAAATGAAGGTTACTTTAAGGCAGCTTATTGGGAAACACCAATCTGAATGCTACAGATGAAGATGGAACACAAACTAGAAATAGTGCCTTTGTAGTAAAAAATAAGACAAAGCTAAGTCAATCAGACAATAAGTATCATTAGAGCAGAAATTAATGCACACACAGAGTGCTTTGAGAGAGCTGTTTACATTTTTCATAATGAGCTAGGTTCAGCAGATGAAGCAGGACTTACATGGCTGGATTAATTAGGGTTCACTTTATACAGGACTGCAAAAGCCAGCAGTTAGTGTAATACACCCAGAGAACTGGCAATCACCGAGCAAATTCCTCCCCTGTGACAGCCCATTCTCCGTTACTGTCTGATCACTCATGATGCACAAAGTAGCACAACTGTGCCAGCCACTTCAGAAGCAGCTCAAATAGCTCAGGTTTGAGTCAAGTACTCACTTGTGTATAAACTAATGAAAAAAGGCAAGAGCATTGTAAAATTAAAAAAAAAAAAAAAATCTTACAAAAATTATCTTTCCCTTTTAGAACAGAACAGAACTGCACCATATTTTTCAGAGCCATCAACCTTAAATTCCTGTATGTGAAGGTAAAACTGTTCTATGATTTCTGCACCACTAAATATCAATGTTGTATATTGACTAATTAAACTTCCTCACACTTCTCCTTCTGACAAGATTATAAAAGAATAATTTCCTGAAGAGTGATGCAGAGTGATGATTATCAGAGATAAACCAGCTCTTTAAAGTATTCTAAAGGTAGATGACAGAAACAGAAAACAAGGAGTTAGGGAGTCCACTGAAGAAGAAAAAGTCAGAGTGTTTTCCAGGACAGCTATACTGACATTTTAATATCTCCATACACATTTTACAATACAAAAATTTTGCAAAAAACCCCCAATTTAACATTAAAATTATAATTACAGAATTGATTCAAAAATTTTTTAAAAAATTTATCCTAATATCTCAGATAATATATAGGATGGAATGCAAAATAAGAAAAGAAGAATGAAGTGGTTTTTTGAAATGTATCTGTGAAAAGGCATTTTATTACAAAATAATGCTACGAAAAAACTGTTAGAGTAATTGTAGCAGAAAATCTTTACTGCAAATTCAATATTCACATACCTGTGATACCATGTCTGTGGCACCACTATTCACACACCAGTTCAGAATGTTATCTCCAAGAAATAAAACTTCAGTACTAGTTTAGCATAACAAATATATTTGTATAGTCAATCAGGTACACAATGGTTTCTTACTGAAATGTGGGAACTGCAACCCAGGAAACATCTCCAACTTAAAGGCACTATACATTAACTTTAGCTTTTTTACTGTTACTCTGTGGTCTGAACAACAGGTTAGAAACAAAAACTTTATTAAGGTAGTATTATTCCATGGACAACTGTTTGGGCAAGGACAACCATTGCTGCCAAAATCAGTAAAAACTACTACCCATGATTCCAGATAATCAGTAATTTTTAACAGAAATCTCTATTGCAGAAGTGAAAAGAGAATTTTTATGCCAAATTAAAACACTGCACTATTTCTAATACAAACCCAGAGTCTTTAAATGCAGTTTTGACTTTCTCTTCTGCAAAAACTTTGTGTCTCATCTCAAGGACAAATAATGTTTCTCCCCAGTAAACATCTTTCAGTCCTCAAATTTAAGACAGAATAGTGTTATGTATCAGCCCTCTGAAAAAACAAAACAAAACAAAACATTAATAGTATAAGGAATTAACACAATGAAGGAATTAGGACAGATTTCCCACATCAACATCTTAGTAGACTTAACTAATGCTATCTCTTGCCTAATTATTATTACTTTAACCAAAGGAAATTAAATTCATATCATGTGAAGTTTTTATCAGATAAAGTAGAGGATCAGAATTTTAATGCTCCAGCGAAGATGAGGAACTTTAAAGCTTGTTCACTGGGTCATAGCTATAAAAACAGAAATTTAGTAAATTTTGGCTATTCAAAAATGACAAAATCATAGAGTGAGCTGAGTTGGAAGTGACCCACAAGAATCAGTGAGTCAAACTCCTGGCCCTGCTCAGCACCATCCCCAAGAGCCACACCAGTGCCTGAAAACACTGACCAAACACTTCTGGATGAAGTGTGACCACTGCTCTTCCCACTCCTCAGGTGGCTTCCCCTCAAGGACCCTCACAAACTTTGTTGCTTTCCTTGGGACATTTTCTCATAGTTTAATGTCTTAGATTGTGGCACCCAAAGCTGCCTCCAGCACTGGAGGTGAGGCTGCCCCAGCCCAGACCAGAGCAGGACAATCCCTGTCTTGCCTGGCTGTGATGCTGTCCCTGATGTCCCCAGGACAGGGCTGGCCCTCCTGGCTGCCAGGGCACTGCTGGCTCGTGTTCAACTTGCCATGACCCAGGACCCCAGGTCCCTTTCCAAGGTACAGCTTTCCCGCCTCTCATTCCCCAGCCTGTCTGTACATCCAGGCTTGCCCCATCCCAGGTGCAGAATCTGGCATTTTCCCTTGTTGAACCTCATATGGCTGGTGAATTGCCCAGCCCTCCAATTTTTACAGGTATTGGGCCACAGATGTGTCTTCCATGAACAATGAAAGATCTGTGCATCAATATGTTTCAAAACTACATGAAAGAGATATGCAAAAAGGAAAAAGGATTGGTTTTTGTTAGCATGAAAAATATGGGATGGATTAGATTGATCAGCTTTGACTTCTGTTTTAGAATGCTGTCATAACAATAAGCACTGACAAGGATCACAAAGAGATGTTGGAGAAAATGATCAAAGCTGTTTAATTTTGTGAAAGGGTGGTTGCCAGAGCTAAATCTAGAAGATATTAGGCATTCTTCAAAACTTTGACAGAAAGTAAGAATTTTGTTATGGGCAGTTCTGAAGGCAGTCACACATGCGTGGGAGACTGTCACCAACTGTACTTTTCACCACTTCTGTAGTAGCAGGAGGGAACAGTAATTTCCTTTAATTAGACACTTAAAAGTTTTAGGCAGTCTTTTGCCACATTTCAAGAAAACCAACAGGAACATCCTGTGCTGTTCACTGACTATAACCAACTCATCTTTATACACATGTACAATTCTGTCTGTATTAGAAACCAGCAGGGAAATAGTGTTAATTCAGGAGTTCTACATGCAGAAGCTAAAACAAAAACATCAGGCTAAGCAACTTCTCATTCTGACAGCATAGAGCAGAAAGGCATCAACCACCCCTTTCCTTTTAAAGTACTAAGAATAATGCAAAGTATGAAAGCCTTTCTCCTGATCATAGAGTGGTAACAGACTAAAAAACCATCTGTTTGTTTTTGGATTTTTTAGTGGAAAGTTCATTTTCACTTCATGGGCAAAACTTTTCATCCAGGTCCCAGAACGAAAATGCTCTTGCTTCGCATGCAAATTGGATAATCCTAGACACCAAATTAACAAGGCCACAGAGTTAAGTCAAGCAGGAAATGGATTTATAGTTCTGAGGTCGTTGTTTGAATGAAAGATTTCCCCAATGCGAGTAGAGAAGAAATTTTGGGATGAGTATGTGTTGTAAAATGATGTCCCAACACACAACACCAGGTTTTGCTGAGAACTACAGCTTGTACAAACATCAACAGCCTGCAGTTGCATTCTCTGTGAACATCTTCCATGTGTACACAGCACTGCTCTCTCCATTGCTGTGATGTGCAAACATCAACAATTTGACAAACAAAGCTCTTAATTATGAAAAATCAGAGCATTTGATATCATAAATAGAACTACAGAATTCCTCTTCATAGGATAAAAACAGAAATTAAGCAAGCATTATGGAATAAATAGTACTTACTCAGTGCAAATTGTCATTTAATAAGAAGGGTTTTAAAGTTGAAAATTTGGAAATTTTTCATTCTGGATTGAGTAATCCAGTGCAGTCTTGTTTTCCTCTGTAAATAGAGCATGGGAATCATCTTGCAAAGGGATGAGGGACAAAAGGATAAATTATACAGCATTAGACCAAGGAATGAATGGGCCAGCAGTCATCATGTTTTCAAGAAGCAACCCTTGTTATGAACCTTGTTTTCTTTACCCATTCATTCTTCTCAATCAATACTTGAAAACAGGTCACTTTCCTGTGACCTCTTTAGTTCTTATAAAATTAAAAGTAATAATTGAGAAACCTGGAACAGAACAGGGGCAGTTGGACTCATATTTCAGGTAATATAATTATAAAAAAATATAAAAAAAGAATATAATTCTACCAGAACCTGTGCCTGCCATCGCTGCCCTGTGTATGCTCTGCAGCTTGTAGTCAGCTTTACAGAATGGCTGGCACAGCTCTGCAAACAGTCAGAGCCAGTCCTGAGGTCACTGAGCTCTGCAGGTGGTCAGGTAGTCATGGGATGGAAATGGTAAACGGCTGTTCCAGTTCTTGGGACACAGAAATGAGATGCCAAATCAATGTTCTTCTCCCCACCTTAGAGCACATCCTCTTATATCTCCTGTTGTCTCCATTCTGTCCTGTCAAGACAACTTTGCTGTTATATTCCAAAAGCTCTACCTTTTTATTTGGGGAATGTTTGCTCAATTTTGTTGTGTGTATCAACAGGCTCACCTAAAGTACAGCATCACTTTTGCTCCCAGTGTCTGGCAAGGGTGGACTGAGGGACTACTAAAGGAATGCTAAAAAACCTTGGTCTTCCTTCATCGTTTAGGAAGCTGTCAAATGCTCAGGCTGCCCCAGTGGGACAAAAATACTTCACATGCTAGCTGAAACATGTAATGCAAGAGAAAATTGGGAAATTTTACCAGTCCATTCATCAGGGAGGATGAAAAGACACAAGGGAGAGAGTTGTCTCAGAATTAATGCAGGGGTTGTTCACATTTTACAGCAAGTATTCACTAAGACTCCTTCTAAGCCTCAAGTTAAAATTATAATGTGAAACCAGACACAAAAAAATATCTTTTTCCCTTTGGTCTTTATGTTACAATACAAGAAGTCCTTTGCTAGTCAGTGAGGTTGTATCATTACAGCTTTTCTCTGGACACAAAGGACATTCTCCATATCCTCCACTTCAGAAGAGTTTTGTTAGGGAGAGTGAAAAAGATCAGAAACAACAGGCAGGACTTGCAGGCAGAACTTTGTGCTGGAAACCATGTTAGGACTGGATTTTACAGCCTAGCCCTGCACCTTTTATAAAAATGTCTCAGTGCTACTGGCCCTGGCCTTGAAGAGGCAGATTCTTCCCTTGGTGTGCACAAATCATTTGTAACCTTGAGTGTCCTTGCAGTTTTGGGCAGTCATGTTCCATCTGGTTTGCAGAGTCTGAGGTGCCATGTGGTTCATAAAATAATAAAGACTATAGGTGTGAAAAAGTGCCAAACAAGGACTGCCTGGACTGGCAGTCCTGGTCTATCTGTCCCAGCTTCTTTCTCTCTTGGGAAAGTTCAGAAACTCATCAGTGAGAATACTAGATGGAAACATCAGTCCTGAATAAAAGAATGCAGTGAAGTTGAACAGAAAGGAAATCAGTGGAGAATCCATCTTATGAAGAAGAAATAATGGAAAACAATCTCCATGGAATGATATCAAGCTGAAGAGAAGGGAAGACTCTTCAGAACTCAAAGTTTAACCTGGGGATGTACAGCAGGTTGCAATGGGAAATCCAGCTGATATCTCTCCATGTGATGCCCCTGTATTGACAATGAGGGTAGCTTTGCAGACTCACTTTTGATAATTGTCACCAATCAGTCTGTCTGTCTTTGGCCCGACGGGACAAACATACAAATCTGGGCCATATGACTGATACGTTCAAATTGTTATGGACAGGGTGAGTCTTGCATTTTAATGGCTAAAGCTCCAATTATGCTTGGGAAGAAATATTATTACATGACCAGGAATAAAGAGAGATGGTAGAAAATCACAGCTGATAAAGTTGTCTGATTTCATGTGGTTGAAACCATAGGTTGAAACAAGGGATGGGAGACCTCTATCTTCTCTCACTTTCCTTTCAGGTCACTTCCTCCAACAGAAGAGGCAATTTGTTCTCCAGAAAAAGCTTTTTTACAGAAAATTAGCAAGGAAGGGTGATTGGGGACCAGCACCAATCAGCATAAGCAGTGTGTGCTCGTCCTGAATATGAGTCCTTTCTAGGATCTATAACTTCCTCATGGGCCACCTGGTTTTGTCCAGGTTGTGAGGTCATGTCACTGAGCTGCAGAATGCAGTGTCTCTGATGCAGGAGGGATTAACCTTGCCTCTGTATGAAATTGCATGAAGTTATTTCAGCAGAGGGAATCTTGACCCAAAACCTCCCTGGACATGGCATTCCAAATCTGACTCTGAGATTTTTGTGCAGGAGGCCAAAACCAGAATTCTTTTCATAATTTAATAAGTGAAAGGTTTTCACAGATTCACAGAATGTTCTGAGTTGAAAGGGATCCATAAGGATCATCAAGCCCAACCCTTAAATGGTCCGTACAGGCACTGAATCTACAACCTTGGTGTCATTAGCACCATCCTCTAACCAGTTGAGCTCATCTCAGGGTCATTTATCTGTTTCCAAATTCCGCTGGCAAAAGATCTGCAGTCACAGGATGTATCTTCCTTTTCTGAGAGTGCTGAATACACAATATATTTTAAGTAGGTGCTGCAAAGTGACTAATTTTTCATTTGCAAATTTCTAAGTGTTTGCTGATATTTGCTAATTAGGCCTGCTACTTTGTCAATCGCACCAGCAATTTCTGAGCTGCCTGATTTGCTTCAGTCAATCCTGTAGATGGAAATTGTAACAGAAGTGTTTTCTGGAATAAAACAGAGGAAAACCAAACTGACAATAAGCCACATAATCCATCCCAAATGATGCCTGCCTCACCTGCCTGAATCCCATGGCAGCACACTTCTGGGACTCCTCTGTATCCCAAATGCCACCGACTTCAGCAGAGCAGGAAGGGACAGAGGGAAACTGGGTATGGTTGTGAGCTGAATTTTAGGCTGTGGTGACAACAAGCTCACAATCCTTGGCACAAACCACACTTGTAATGCAAATGCACCAGATGCTTAAAAAATGAGAACCTCCTTCTGTATATTCAAAACCCAAAACTGAAATTGAAAAACGCTGTTAAGATGCCTGTACATAAATACGGGGAATATGTTCAAATAAAAATTGCTCAAATTCCAGAGAGGTTTCTATTTCATCAATAATTCATGAATTTGTAAATTCATGAATTTGTAATACTTAAATGCTTCCTTGAAACTAAGTAGCTTTCATGTCTCTAGTTAAATATAGTGAGTGCAGGTTAATGCAGATCTCTCTGGGAGTCTATATTGACCCTTATTTCTTTATAATTGCTGCATATTTATAGAAGTACAGCTGAACTACATCTTTCAATGTCGATTTGAAGCTTTGGAACCACAGCATAGCTTTTGGATTTAAATCCTCAGATGATGCCCATAATATAGTGGGTGAAATGTCAGGGGAGGAATGAAAAACTTATGACAGAATAAGGGATTTGCTAAACAATTTGAGGGGATAAAATGCAACATCGTTAAGAATGAGGGCCTTGTCTTCTGTGAATTGAAGCTGGCTAGAGAAAGGCAATTAATTATAGAGCAAATTGGCATCTTTTGAGCAATGCCTAACTTGCCTCTGAATTACACCAGAAAAAAGAAGAGCAGTCCCAGGAATCTATCTGGCATCAGATGGTGCTGCTCACTGTGAAAGCCTGAAAGCTTTATGAGACTTTGGGTGATGTGACAACACCAGAAATATCCTGCCAGTCATTTTTATACAGACGTGGTTTTACCTGTCTGTCAGCTGCCATGTTTGATTTTGTTCTTACCTTGAACTTTGCATTTCAAATAGAAAAAGGGATCAATCCTGCATGCACTTCAGTGGGAATCATGCAAAATTCTAGAAGAAAAAGCAGGCTTAAAGTTAGGCAAGCATGATGTAAGCCTGGGCTGGCACAAAGTCAAATGCTAAAGCACCTGATGGGGCTGGCTTGGTGGAGGAGCAGAGCCCACATGACACACAGACCTTCTGTGGTAACAGGGCTTGTGTCAGACTCAACTGCCTTCAGCTTCCCTGCTGCTGTCATCATGTCATCTGACATAAGATCAGATCTTTAGCTGGCAAAATTTCTCCATCTTCCATGAAGTTCGTGGAGCAACTTCATCAACGTCTATTGAACTAGAGATTATACATTTTATTGCTGTCCTCAGCTGGAGAGAAGAAACAAAAATACATGAAATTTCCATTTTTATAATCCTTTCACTGAAGATTCTTACAGTGACTATGCAATGGCATCTTAAGAGTTTACTAAGCCTGAAGATAACATTACAGTGGAAAGCTAATAAAAAGTTATTCTCATAAAATCTTACAATTCTGCTTCTGTATCTTAGTCCATCCAAATTTCCATTTTTAGAGAATGGAGATGTGATTTGGGCATGTTCAGATACTTTGAGTTGCACTGGTGACGCTGAACACTGATGTAGTCCTGCAGGTTTCCCAGGGCATTGGGGTTGGGAACAGATGTTCTCCATTCCAGGAAAGTATTTCTTGTTGAGCTGGTTTCAGTAGATCTTCTTAAAAATACTTTAAAAAGATATCAGAATTCAAGAGGCCTCTTCCATATTTCTGGATCAGCGTTGCTGTGCTATATTAAAAAAAAAAACAAAACAAAAAAACCCCCAAAATTAAAAATATAAACGTTTTTATAAAGACTAAAAATTAACAACTGGATATTTCAGGGTTCTTGCCTGCCTGAATTTTTGTCAGATCAAGACTGGTGTTAGCGATTGTGGTAAGTCTTCACAATGACAGAGTCACTCAGTTTTATTTCATGGTTTTCAAGCTCTAAGAACTTTTAATCTGACAAGAGACACTGAAGCCCATCTGAAGAGTCAGAAGAGATTTTTGCAAATCCAGAGAAATTTATTCTGTCACTTTGATTTTTGGAAGCAATTAAACAAAATATGCAATAAAAAGCCCTAAAACAAGCCATGTAGCAAATTTACTATGGATGAATTTGTGAACATCTCATTGCTCTAATTTTTCTCCAGCTGTGTTTTGTAGTGTACTACTTTCAGCTTTTGAACATTTACAGTAACATAAGTATTGGTCTTACAGAATGGGCAGATTTGTTGTGTGTACATGTGCGCATAATTAATTTCCCAAGAAATTGGGAAGTGCATTGTCAACTCATCATTCTCAGCATTCTAACTGTTATCTTAGTCTGCTGGTAAAAGGTTTCAAACAGAAACCAGGTAATTTTTTTACAAGATTAAAAGATTAAAAATAATAATGACATCAAGCATTGTCTTTTTAAAAAAATTATTTACTTTGGATAGAGAAATCCATAGACATTTCCTATCAGTTACATCAAATGTGAAAGCAGAATACTAGACAAAATAATGAAATAATTAAATACATATTAGTGGTTACAAAAGGAGAAGTCTTATGACACTTTTGTACTTGCTTTTCTGTCTCAATTTTATCATATTTAATGAGAATTGCAATCTTACTGCAGGCTTTCAAGCATTGAACGTCTCTCTTTTCTCTGATTTCAGAGAGATTTTAGGAATGTAACATCACCGACATTTTCATTACATTGTCACATTTGTGTAAAAAATATAGGAAGAAAGAGCAGACAAACCATCAACACAATCAAATAGTCCTCATTCTTCCAAATGCCAGGCAAAAAACAAAATCAGTCAAAAAGAAAATTCAGAGGCAAAACTGTAACACAAAGTCAAAGTTGCAGAATCTATGCAACAGAAATAAATGGGTAAATTACTCCTGTAATTTACCCAGCTTACCGAAGAAAATTTTATTCCAGTAGTGTTTTTTTCTGTGTTACTCCCTCACCATTATTTGATCATTGTATAAATTAATTTTGCTAATTCTCCAGTGAGACCACATCTGACATTTTTTCACTAATGTATTTCCTGCTGAGAGGGAAGACAAGCACATTAGAAGTATCAAGAGCTGAATAAATCTTAAACTCCAGCCCAGGACTGCCAGCATTTCAGATTTCTGCCTGAATGCAAAATGGAGTGGCGTTCTTAGAGTGTTTAATTCTTTAACAACTTTTCCTCTTGCTTCAGAGTTCATTACCTTCTTTCTTTCTTAAGTCTCATGTTTATTTTGATTGAAAAATGTGGTATTTTTGAATGCACTTTAGTTTACAATCTAGAATACCTGATGCATAGTACTGACTTCATTTTACTCTGGGGTGTGCTCCAATCGAGCTGATCACTTAAATGCCTTTATGGTCACTGAAGATCTTGTCAATATAATTAAAGGAAGGTAAGGGTGATCCACCTTCTGCCAAAGTAGGCCAGATGATTCATATCTTAAAAGTGCATCTGTTTCATGACAATAATATTCAATTGTGATTTTTAAAGTCTGCATCTTTAATGCAATTATGCATTAAATATAATAATTTATTATTAATATTTTTAATTTATTATAAATATAAATTTTAAATATATATTATATACTATATATTATATATTATATATATAAATATAATTTGTTATAATAATAAAATTGTGTAGGAGAAATACTACTATCTTAGGAAACTCTAAGAATGCCTTGAATGGGTTAGGTTAATCCATTTCCATGGTGCATTAATCCAGATACATAATTCTTAGCAATTATGTATTTCAACACAGATGAGGAATTTTTCTCAGATTGCAAAATTTAGAACTTTCTCTGTGATATTCCTAATTGTGATAGGCAATTAGAGTAACTTCACAGATATGAAATTTGCCTATTAAATCTAGGATTTTGGAGCTCTGGCAGGCAATGACATAATGTATGTTGGAAAACTGGATGATTCAAAATCTTAAAATTATACATACGGTTTCTCATACTTGGATTATTTATCAAATTCTACCAAAAAAATACCTTTTAGATATTATATAGGATGACCCTAATGGGAGGAATCTGTACTTTTCAGTAGTTCCATCTTCACAGACACAAGGGAGACTGGCAGGTTACCTTTATGCCAACTTGGAAGCTGCAAATAGATTTCCTATGAAGAGAACTTTGGAAAAACCTAGACATACACATTTTTCTCTCAATATATTTTTTCCTGCAGTCTTCTCAACTTGTTCTTATCCCCCAGGCAGAGGACATAGTGGGTGTAGAGGACACAAACAGGTTTTTTTATGTTATCAAAATGTGTGTTTTATGAGAACAGATTGGTTGAAAGGAATCTGACTGCTTATGTTACTGAGTAAATGCATAAAATGTAACAAAATGGCAGATGAAATCCTGTGTTCATTAATGCAAAGTAGTACATGTGGAGAAAAAAAACCCCAGCATTATAAATAAACACAGTTTCTATATTGCAGATTGTAATGTGGGAAAAAAAATGTCAGGGAAGTAGTTGACAGTTTTATGAAAATAACAGCTCCACACTGAACAGGCAGTCAAAAGAGCAAAACAAATCTTAGGAATTGTTAAGAGGCACCAAACAAACATGACCACCACACAAACCATAAAACATTATTATGTCACATGCAGTTCAATGATTTGCCCACTCTATGAGTATCTGAGTACAGTTCTGGTGCTTCTTATAACTAAAAACATATAGGAAACTATAAAGAGTGGATGGAAAGGTGACTGATGAGCTCAAAGGTAAGGAATAGCTTATGTTGATTAGAGCTCTCTGTATAGGAAGAAGATGATTAAGACAGAGATCAATAAAGTAATG
The DNA here is from genome assembly GCA_013186435.1 of Turdus rufiventris. Classification (NCBI taxonomy): domain Eukaryota; kingdom Metazoa; phylum Chordata; class Aves; order Passeriformes; family Turdidae; genus Turdus; species Turdus rufiventris. The sequence continues at coordinate 184,888 of PYHW01010050.1, read as the reverse complement.
AATTATTCATAAGTCATGTGAGCAGGAAACACTTATTCATTGCTTCAGGAAAGATTTAAAAGAGGTTCAAGTGAAATGAGCAGGTAGCAATCTTAAAGCAAACAAAAAGAAGTACATTTTCACTGTGCATGGTCACACCATGGAACCATTGCCATAGGAATGCCATATCATTGCTGTATCATACCATCAGCCAGGTGGGAAGGGACGTCCAAAGATCATCTGGTCATTTGTATGAAAGAGGGACTATGTGAGATTATCTGGCACCTTCTCCAATTGCACAGTGAAAACCTCTGGTTATGGGGACTCTACCATATCCCTGGAGAGGTTTCAGGGAATGATTGTTCTCATCTCACTGGGGAAAAAAAAAAAGTTTCCTATATTGAGTTGAAACATCTCCTGGTGTGACTTGTCTTCTCCATGTATGTATCTGTGGAGGGAAAGCCTCCATCCTCTTTGTAGCCTTCCTTTAAATATTGGAACATTTTGATGAGGTGCCTGTAAGCCTTCTCTTCTGCAGGGGAAAAAAATCTGTCTCCTTCAGTATTGCCTTGTAGAACAGATTCTTCTTGTGACCCTTCTTTGTTTCTTTGACAGTCTGTCCATGTCTTTCTTGATGTCTGGGGACCAGACCTGCACACATCACTCCAGGTGTTGCCTGATTGGAATGATGACAGCTTTGTCTCTAGTATTAATGTTCCTGTGGCTACAGCTCAGGTTCTGATTGATTTGTTGATGTTGTATCTAATGCTAAAACAAAAAATAGGTTGAAAAAGTGGGTATTGTATTCTGTGCCCAGGGTTCAGTAGCAGGGGCTAACAAGGTGCCAGAAGCTCCCCCCATGTCCAACAGAGCCAATCCCAACCAGCTCCAGGGTGGACCAGCTGCTGGCCAAGGCTGAGCCCATCAATGACAGCGGGAACACCTCTGGGATAACATATTTAAGAAGGGGGAAAAATATCCCTGTGCAGATGCAGCTGTAGTGAGAAGAGTGACAAAATGTGAAAGAATCAGCACCATGGTCAGTTCAGAAGGGAATGACAAAATGTGAACGAATCAGCACCATGGTCAGTTCAGAAGAAGGGGCAGGAGGTGCTCCAGGTACCAGAGCTGAGATTCTCTTGCAGCCCACGACAAAGACCATGGGGAGGCAGCTGTGCCCCTGCAGCCCATGGAGGTCCATGGTGGGTACCTGGTATCCATGGCCAACCCACACCCTCTGTCATCTGTACATCATTATTTGTAAGGGGACACTTGACAGTGATGTAAATGATTGGTGCTTTCCAGAATTTCCTCGTTAAAATCTTGCCAACTTTAGAATTTCATGAACACTGTAGTTCTTGGATGACTGTTCAGTGCTCTGCACTCAGTATCTTGGTATTCCCAATACTGATTCCTCAATTACAAGTGACAAAAGACAAAAGATCAGCGTTATAAAGGGTCACAAGTGAAGATAATCTTTATACTTACATTTGAACGGCAGAAAAGACAAATATTGAAAACTTTTTTGTTCCACTTCAAGCAATCATCTCTCTTGCAGTCAAAAGTAAAGGATATTGAAGAGAAGTGCCAAAAATCAAGGAAGTCATGAGGGACATGAAAACCATGCAGGGGCTAAATGCTCAAGAGTATATGCACTCCTGTATTGATTTCTAAAAGATACTGAATCCTTAAGTGATGAATCAACTGAAGTTGTAAAAAAAGGCCTTAGTTGATGGGAATAAATCCCCAGACTCACAGACAGTGAGAAATTACAAGCTCTTAGGCAGGAATGAATAGTCCACAGCAGATGATTCCCATTTTTGTCCCTTGAAGGCAGATTGCTTTAATTACAACGAATTATTCCATCTCAGCACATTCTCCAATGCAAAGACTCCCTTCTGCTGTCCTGAATCCTTGGAAGTTCACTTCCTTTACTATGCTTTTTGTGGAACAAAATGGATTTGGATCTGTACTTGTCATTACTTCCAGGAAGCAAAAGCCCAAGAGAATTTTTCTGCCATGCCAGCAGCAGAAAAATTCTCTTGCCTGGGGACAGTGGTAGGGTTGGTAAGTGAAAGATGAGGTGGCTTTGCTTTCAGAGAGAAAACACAGAGATTTTCCAGACCCTGAGATCATTTCAGTGCCTCAGCTCTCTGGAGCTGGGGAAAAGGCCTTTTCCTTCATATCAAATAACAAAGTCGGACATTTTCATTGCAACACCAAGTAATACCTCTCTCACAAGCACTCAATATGCCATCCACATGAATTGTTTCTTGCTGCAGGAATAAGTTACTGCAGTTACTATTGTGCATGGCTTAAATAATTTATGGTCATAAGGAGCTGAATGAACTTGATTTTCTTAAAATGTCCTGCAGCACTGAACACAACAAGGAAGACCTTCACCTCGAAAGGCTTGTACCATCAAACCAAACCTAGGTGTACTCTGGGGATTACAGCTGGATACTCAAGGGGTACATGATATTACTCCTTACTCTCAACATCTCTGTCCAAAATAATGAAATCAGCAGCTGGAAATAGCACTTACATGGGAAAGCTCTTGGTCTTCAGGAAGAACATGGTACAGACACAGAGCTTCATATCCAGTCATATGATCTCCTCAAGGTTTTAAAGAATTGTCAAGAAGCAGTCTGGGTGAAAGGGATCAGTGTGAAAAATGCCACAGCCCCTAATGCCAAGTCCAGATACTCTCTGTTTGTCAAAGTTAAAAAAATCAAACAACAAAATAAATCAATTGAATAATGTTTTCTGGTGAAAGTTGACAAAGAATTGTTACCCCACCTTCCTAAGGCTTTAAATTTTCATCTACTTTGCCTATACAACTTCCATGGTTTGGCTCTGCTCAGTTCAAATATTTTTGGTTTAGTCTATTAAAACCACAGAGTTTTTCATGTTTTGGAGATTTTCTAACTTGTTATCACAGCTAGAAATACTCATGAAATTAATATTTTATTATAGCTATTTTCAACTAAACAGTTTCAAATGTTCTTTCTGAGAATGACAGGGGATAATTTCTCTAACAAAAGTATCTCATCTCAGTACTTACTTGTCTGTGTTTCATTATAGTCAGGAAATTGCTGCCCAGAGTAAAAGCAGAGAAGCCTAAACTGGTCTCACCTCTTATGCAGAAAAGCAGGTCCTTCAGCTTTAACTTGGCTGAAAGCAGTATTTTTAATACTGATAGATCTTAGAATCAACGGAAACTGAAAATTATACTGGTAAGATAGGACAATAATTTCTTTTAATGTATCAGCATTAGGTATGCATTTTTGAATTACTCCAGGCTTCATACAGCTATGGATTGTTTGAAGAAGCATGACTGCAAAAATATTTAGCCTTATGTTTATTTATTATAATCTTGTTTTCTTAGCACTCTTTATACTACTTCATTGTGTGTGAGCATTAGAATTGCCATGGAATCAGTATTGCATAGCTGTAAGGAAAGGAAATTCATGAAAGAAATTGCAGTCTAATGTACCAGTGCACAATGGAAAATATCTGAGAGCCATTTGTCAAAGAAAATTAGTAATGCTCTTATCACCCTACATTAGGCACCTTTTCTGGTAAGCCCTAATAAACATCATAAACAAAAGCTCCTTCCTCTGTGTCAGACAAAGAGCTCTTTTCCAGCCAAATATATAATTTCACATTAAACACTAGCATTGCAACCGTGATGCAGTTTTTTTGTCCTTGGGCACTTATCTGGAGTTTGCAGCCAGACTGACCATTTTTAACAGCACCCTCGCTGTTCCAAACAGTGTTTTCTTCCTTTATCTAAACTCATAGAAGTCCAGCTAATACTGAGACACCTTTCCACTCATCTATTTTTTTCAGACAATACCTTAAATATGGTTGGTTTATTTATTTATAAAGATATTACATTTGAAATTGTTGCACTACTGAACTTAAAAATGCCTTTTGCCCCCCATGAGGGCTCCAATGCAATGAGTTCAATAGCAGCATTAGTCATGACCTGACCTGAGCACAGCAATGCTGCAGTGCACAAAACAGCTTCCTAAGCTCACCGGTATCACTCCCATTTTACACAGGAAGCAAAAGAAAGGTGCAAACCACATTTTACAAATCTACAGCTTCCAGCCATTTCTGCTGATCTCTCGAGGCCTATCCAGAGTGCAGACTGCCACACTCTCTGCTCCTGTAGACAGAAAGTGATATTCAAAATGTAATATATAAATAATTACAGAGTTCTGAACTATTGACATCTTCTTGACTCTAAACTTCAAGAAAGAAAGGTCCAGTCTTTACTGCCAGATCCTACCTCTACCATTAGTTTTATTATATTATTAATAACTCCAATGTGTCCTTTAGCATAATGTCCTCTTAAACAGTCCTAAAATGTGATGAAGGCCAGTACATTTCTTTTTTTTTTTTTACCTTGTGAAAGCTTTTGTCTCCTCTGAATACTTCTGCTTATGTTTCTTCATTTTACTTTTATTGTGGCTTGGAATTGCACAAATAGAGCCACGGCAGATAATTGGGGATCCCTCTAATTTGATCATCTGCTTTTACAAGCTGGTAGAGCTCTGTCCATCCTTTCTGAGCTGATGACATTGGACCAGGTTTTGTCCTTCCTTGTTGTCCACTCTGAGGACAACAGCTTTGACACCCAGGGATCTGCCTCCCATCTCATAGATGAATGTGGTGTACTCTGGCAGGACAATGCTAAGACTGAATCCCATAATAACTATGACAGAACGTCTGCACTCTGGTGCAGAAGTTGACCACATTATACTTTTCCTCTATCCCTTTCTTTTTTTTCCTGCACATTTACTGAGTACAACTTTTACAGGCAGGTTCATACATAGCACTGAGACAATTGTTTGTATCACAAAGTGTGCCTTTGAGCATAAAAATTGTTATGTCACCTGTGCAAACAGCATTACTGCCAGAGATAAGTAAAGGTAAGTATCTCCCACTGTGCTTCTACTGATAGGAAGTATTATAATGGAATGAGCAATAAGTTTTAGCATCTTTTTTCTTTGATACCCTTGACTTAAACACTGTCAAAGTAAATATTTCATATATGCTGTTTTTAAAGACATGATGCTTCACTCAGTATCTTTTACTAATTACTGCCTATCTTATTTCAACAGTAGAGCAAAACCATAAAGTTTTATTAAAAAAGTGTTTAAAATATTTTTTTTTGTTTATCAGGACAAGGTTATAGAAGAGCTATTTTACATAAATAAAGTGCTGCAGGCCTAACTTGTTCTATTTCTCTCCTTCCATTTTATATTATTGATGGCATAATTTTTCATTATGTATTTTCCTACACTTCATAGGAATTCATAAAACATTTCTTATCTGAAAGAAACAATATGTTCTTCATACTACTTCCACTTACATTTTTTTCTCTCAATCTACATAACTAAAGGCTAAGCAAACCTGTTAAAAATGTGTCCTCGTTCCTAAGTCAATTTACCAAACTATTCAGGGATGTCTTGCATTAAGACCCTAAATAACCCTAAATTGGAAGAATAAATTGAAATAGTTGCTCTTCGTTTGCTTGGGTTTCTGATCTGCAAGGTAAGAATGAGTAGACAGTACAGATTCAGCACAATATGAAGGTTTGGGATAATCCTGCATCTTTCACACTGCCTGCAGGACCTACACATGCAGCTCTGTTTAGCATGTATTTGGTATTTGCTGGTAACTAAAATATTCACTTGCCTGTTATAACTTCATTATTTTTAGTGCTAAACCTAATGTAATTTTAAAATTTCTTTTTAGTAACAGGAGAAAATGAAGGTTTTGCCTCTTTTCTGACACCTTCATTAACAAGTTATGATTTAGCCCTGGAATCTTTTGCTGCCTTTATTTTCTGCATTATTTGTAGAAAGTGTATATTGTAGATATGGTGACTTGACTAAATTAGTCTCAGAATCAGAATATAAACTGAATTGGAAGGTATCCACAATGATTATCAAGTCTAACTTCTGGCCCTGTACAGGACAACCCCAAGAATCACACCCTGTGCTTGAGAGCATTGTCCAAACATTTCCAGAACTCTGCCAGGCTGGTGCTGTGACCACTGCCCTGGGGAACCTGTTCCAGTGCCCAACCACCCTCTGGGGAAACCCTTTTCCTAATATCCAACCTAAACCTCCCCTGACACAACTTCAGGCCATTCCCTCAGGTCCCGTCACTGTCACCACAGAGATCAGTGTCTGTTCCTCCTCTTCCCTTTATGAGGAATCTGTACCTTGGTGACAACTCAGGAGAACAATTCAGCCCCCAGACCTTGCAGGTGGGATATATGGTCCTTTGAAGATGTCTGCATGAATTCAGAAAAATAGATAGTAGGGAAGGTAAGACACATTCTGAGATGGTTAATGTCCTTTTTTCCTTCACCTCTGTTAAAGAAATGGAACTGGGGCACAGTACAGAGTTTTCCACATGACCCTTGATGGGCTGTTTTACACTTTCTGAATAACATGTAAAAATTTGATTTTGAAGCTAAAAATTCTAAAGACTTGAGATTGGCCTAGTCATGAACATGCTTCTTGATGCAATGCAAATTTACAATGAGATGAGATTTTTAAACTTGATTTAAAATGAAGGTTGGAGACATACTTTTTTCAAAAGTATTCCTAATTTAGGAAAACACTGCAATGATTTTATTTTTAAGAAATAAATATTAACAGTGGCTGCATAGATATTATTTTATTCAGTATTTCTGGAGTTTTTTTGCAATTCGTCCCTCTCCTGGTGTGTCTTAATTCTGTGGGCCTTCAGCTAATCCACAGGATTACTCAATTGTTCATTCCTTGAGTTTGAGATGAAATTGCCCTCTGGTATCAACATACCACCACCTCTGAAGGAACTCCTAGTTTGTAAATCCTTATTTTCCATGGTAGTATCTCACAGAAATCACTTACCCATTGAATGTTCCCTAGTTCAGGTAAATTTATCCCTTAAATCCCCTAGTTCAGATATGTGATACTCTAAAAAGAGTAAATGCATCTGGTGTTGGACTAAAGCAAGAGAAAGAACACAAATAACTCTTTTGAGCACAAACCAAATCTTGAAGACCACTGTAAGAAGTCATTTGTTCATGAGGAAACACCTCACATGGCCCCTGTGGAACTTGAGCTATGGCCAGGCATTGCCTGCCTGTCACCAATTTGAGCATTTGGGCAGCTTGACACCGCACTTTGCCCCTCTGTGGGCATATGCCTGTAGCACATTTAAAGTATTTTGTTGTCTCTAAGAGGTGCAAATTTCAGTCTTGTTTAGGGCCACATATATGGACACGTGCTCAGGACACAAGGCTGTCAAGTATGGTTTACTGCTCTCTGTGGAGCTGTCAGTCACATAAATCATAACAGCCTAACTTCATTGTCTGACCTAACTTGGAATTATGGACATAGGAATATTATGGACATTTGAATATGGACAAAGACTTTGTTAGATTTGGGGGTTCTTTAAGTCTTTGGAAATTTGTCTTTGCTAAGGAGAGTTCTGCATGTGCAGGGGCTGGAGTAGGAGGAAGGTATGAAAGAAATTCTCTCTGCTTAAAAATAAAAAGTCATAAAGCTCCAGACCAGTTTAATACTGCAGGTTTTACTTTCATTGCTGGTGTGACTGCAATTTCCATTCAAACACTTTAATTTCTTGAAGAGTTATTTCTTAGACTCAGTGCAGTTTTGTCTCACTTAAAAGCCTACCTAGCAATTTCTCTAAACATTTTGAGCTGCCAAAGGAAATGTTGAGTCTGTTGTTGTGCTTGTCCTCTTCTCAGTCCTTATTTATGTCATTTTACTTTTAAAATGCAGTGACCAGACATGGATGTGTTTTGCTTGTGGTCACATTGTGCTGTTTGAAGAATTTCTTCACATTTACATTTGTGTTTGACATCTCTGTGTGCATACAGAAATTTTATTTTACTGCATAAATGGCTGTTAGCAACTCTGGCAGAGGGCTTTCAGCTAAGCTACTCTCATTCAGCCACTATTTTCTTGATCAATGCTTTGTGTCTTTTGCACTTTGAAAGTGCTTTTCTTTTTCATTCTTATTTTTCTCTCTTATCTTCCTTCCTAGGTATGTCTGAACTTTGAACTGTTGCTGCAATTTTGCTTAATAATAGAAATGAGATGTGAAAATAGCACTGTGTGACTAAGTCTAGTACCTCATCTATTCAAGTTTTTCTGAACAACTTATGCATTCTGCACAGATGAAATATTTTGATGCATGATGAAGAAAACTAGTGTGCTTTCAGTGGAGAAAATCACAGTCCTGAGAATATCAGAATGTGATGCCTAATGTTAAAAGAATTGTATTTTCCCTGTTGCTACATTCCTGTACCACGCATTAGAACATACAGAATATTTTGTAAAATAAATTATGAAATATTTCTATTTAGATGCACAAAATTTTCCAGAACATGCTTTTACTGAGAAGGGATGTTCGTAAAACTGTACTTATATTGTCAAAAAAAAAAAAAATTTGCCTGTCTCAAATATATATGTAAGTAAAAACAGAGTGGTTGTCACTTATGTAATCTCTCATAAAACATGTTCCTAAACTAAAAAAAGCATATACTGATCATTAAACCCAAAAAGTCACAGCAGTAGGCAGTACCATTGAAATGTGGCAAGTCTTTATCCTAGGACACCTTTAGATAGTGACACTGTTATTCTTTGTATTGCCAGCATTTGCTGCTAATATTTCAAAGAGGTATCATTAGGCCATGTCTTCTAAGACATAGAAATACCTTTTGTTTAGAAATATAAGACTTGTTTTTACCAGGGCTCTGCTCTGGTGCAAACGAAATTGTCATCTCACTAGTAAATCCCATGCACACACCAGAAATGCACTGGGGGCTAGATCTTAAATACATTTTTGATGCTCTCTGGATTATTCTGCTGGTGCTTTCTATGATCTTCATGCTCTGTAAGTGTGACTTGTACTTCTTATGGCCCCTATTCTTCATCAGTAAAGCTGTGAGCTTATTCACTGTACTTGGGCTGTGAATTGCTGTTTCTTTTCAGTGTTGACTAAAAAAAAATTATACCAAAGACAGCAGGACAAAAAATATCAACACTCTCTGGATATATAACTCTCATCAAAGTTCCAATAAGTTTCAATAAAACAAAAAATGCCTACAATGTGTATTCTGGATCTAGCTTTAGGCTACCTTTCTTGTAAATGGAGCACAGACACTTCTTGGGTGTTATATAGGCCATATTGCAGATGTGGCCTATTTTAGATATTTATTTTACAATAAAATGAATTGTAAATGTCTATTTTTGCCCACTCAGGATACCAGGATACAGCTACCTCAGGTACAGATCTCAAACACTAATCCTACAAAGTATTTGCATCATGTTGTTAGACTTTATAAGTCAAAATGCTGAATTTATCCCTTTAAACAACCAACAGAAGAACCCCTGAGCAGTCCCTATATCTCCTTAGTATGATACCAATCTGTTGATGTGCCTGTGCAGTGTGACCTGAGACAGACTGGGGGCTCAAACCATGGCATGCCACCCTGGCTTCTGGGGTGATGCAGTATGCAAATCTGCTCTTGGAAATGTTGAGCTTTTCTGTCCAGCCACTAATAATCTAGTGAAATTATGCAATAGGTTTTAGCTTTTTAAAAAAATATATAACACATTTAAGCTACTTCTTCCTGGAATTCTGCTTCAGTACTCTTCTTGCATTGTTTGCATTTTAAGCTTTTTTAGAAGGCAGGTAAGTTTGATAACTGACAATTTGCTACAAATACAGGCAATCTAGCTGTAAGGTGCTTGAAACTCTAATTTTGAACAGAATAAAGGTTAATTAAATTCAGATATACCTATCAGGCATTCATTAGATAGTAGTTTATACATCACCTTGATGTGAATGTACTGATGTCTTGTATCTTTATTAACTTAATTGACTGTTCACACTCATTATTCAGATGGATTGTGAAACTGAGAGGATTTACTCCTGATACTCAGCAATGCAAAAAACCAAGTTATATTACCTGTTTTTTCCCTACTCCTGAAGTTTATGCTAAAATTAGTTTTCAGTGGAAGCCTAGAACATCTCCAGATATGTCCTTTAGGCTAATACTGGACAGATGCCCCTTCCAAGGACTTTCTGTCCTTGCTGATGGCTCACTTATTCCTTGAAATAAAAAGACTGCCCTGTGAACAGTACATTTATTCTATTAGTGTGATTATTCCATCTTTCAGTGAGTTTCCTTGTAATGGATACAGGGTTGTTCAGAGACTGATAAGTGGATATTAATCTGTTACAACATTCTGTAATAGTAAATTATAAATTCAACTAGAATAAATACCGCTATATAAAGCTTCAATTATTCAATTAACATACCTAATCTTTTCACCAACATGCTGAAAGCTTTAAGTGCAGTCTGTTCAGAGTTAGGTGGCTGCAGACTGTATGCATTGTGTATTATGTGTAAAGAATTCAGGATTCTTCTATTGAAATGTCCTTCTGAAGGTCACCTTGCTAAAATGATGGTTTCCATTATTGCCTTTTTATATTATTTTAATAAATCCTGTAAATGGGGATGAAGACTTAGTAGGATCCTTTGCCTCAAGGTATTTGTCTTTTTAAAGACATTTTTGCCATCATAGCACATGGACTGAGTCTACTGGAGTCAGTAAGAAATAGGACAGCTACTCTAGAGTCTCTTCAGTTTTGATTAAGTTATAGTGTATTAAAAAAGCACGAATCTCATCAGAGTTTTAATAAGTATATTCCCTCAGAGGTTCATGCTTTTTGTGAAGGATAGATCAAGTGGCCACTATTTTGCAAATTCTTTTAGCTTATGTCTAACTGTCAATCTGTTTGCAGCCTCCCAGCTCACAAATATTTTGAAGAGCCAGAATTGCTATTTTTCAAGTTTGTTGGTCAATAACACATCTCTGTTTTTATCAGGAGCAAGGATTTATTCAAGAAAATGCAGACCTCTCCTGCCTTCCTTATTCTAATAAGAGGAATAAAGGCAGTTTTTCATTCCAATTCAAAACCCAGAAGACACGCAGACCAAACAACCCTAATGCCCCTGGGGACAGTTGCTCTCCTACCTTAAGGTGGAAATCACTTTGTCATTACACTGCCATGACTGATGTTCTGTGAGAGATATTTGTAGATTGGGTTTGCTTGCACATGGAAAATTCCTGTTATTAATTGTTATTAGTATCATGAATATTTTAAATCTAATTTTCTGTTTAACCCTTTTAGATACCTAGTGTCACTCTTTTTTTTTTTTTTTTTTCCTTCTGAACATTCCTATTTGAATCAGGTACAGTGCCCTTGCAGAAGCAGCTTGCTTTGTGATGGGATGAATATGGTTTCTCATATAAAACATAAGGAATTTGAAATACCAGGATTTCTAACACTGAGGTGCATTAGAAGTTTTACAGTGATTTACGTTGCTGGAGATTACTCAGAGCTTTAGACAGGGCACAGCACTGAGAAAAGAGCAATTAATCAAATGCAGGAAAACAGATCCAGTAAGATATTTCCTGTGCTGAAGGACTTATTGTAATAACTAAAGATTATTGTGACAGTTATTATGATGGCCATGGAGGGAATTAATTTATCCAAGTTTCAGACATAAAACCACTGGAGTCTGGGCCAAGGCTCTTCCCAGGCTTTCCCAGTAGTCAACAAGGAGAGACAGAAAGCTTCAGGAATATTTTTTTCAGGATAGTTGTCCATTGCCAGTTTGCATCACAGATAATGCAGAAAATTAGCCTTTACATAAATAAAACTGAATAAGATGAAACCCACCTGAAAACACCATTTCTACCTGACTGAGAGTTTTCAATTTCCAGGATGTCAGACATTTCCTTTTCCTTCTCATACACATTTTGGTGAAAGGTTGCTGATTGAGGATTTTTAGGATCAAGTGAAGAACTGAGTGACAAAAAGCCTTGATGCCTTCAGTGAAGAAACTGCTGCCGGGGTGGAAGATGTGAAAGCAGTGGATATTGCCTACCTTGATTTTTGCAATGCTTTTGACTCTGTGTCTCACAACTTATCCTTATAGACAAGCTCAGGAAGCGTGGACTGGATGAGTGGACAGTGAGGTGCATGGCACTGGCTCCAGTTGGAGCCCTGTCCCTAGTGGTGTCCCCCAGGATTTAATACTGGATCCAATGTTGTTTAACTTTTCCATCCATGACTTGGATGAAGGGGCAGGTGCCTCCCCAGCAGGTTCACCAATGACACAAAGCTAGGAGTGGTCCCCTGGAGTGCTGGGCAGCCCTTCAGGAAAATCTCAACAGATCCAAGATAGTCAGAGAAGAACAGAACTGTCTGAAGCTCAACAAAAGCAAATGCAGTCTTGGGGAAGAACAATCCCAGCATAGGTGGGGTCAGACCTACAGGAAAGCAGCCCTGTGGAGAAGGACCTGGGGTCCTGGTGGATGATGAGCTGCCTATGATCCAGCAGTGCCCTGGGGCCAAGGAGGCCAATTGGATCCTGGGGTGCATTGGGAAGAGGTGGAGAGAGGTGATCCTACCCCTTTCCTTTGCCCTGTGAGGCCACTCTGGAGTGCTGTGAGCAGCTCTGGGCTCCTCAGCATAGGAGAGATCAGCTCCAGTAGAGCACTGTGAAGAAAATTACAGGACTGGAGCATCTGTCTCATGAGGAAAGGCTGATGGAGCTGGCCCTGTTCAACTCCTAGTTGTGACGATAATTTTGGACCACATTGGAATAAAGTTTTTAATGTATTTTACTTAAAATAAATAACAGCATACTGAAACACAATAGTTTCCCAGAAATTCAGCCTGCTCTGCATTCAGATAAATACCTGGAGGAAGTAAATGGCCGACCAGTGTCCTAGGCAGAAATTGCATTTTCATTGCACATATTCGGTAAATAATTAGGTATAATTATGTGATCAGTACTGTCCCTGATTTAAATTGCTTAACTGGTCCCTTAAAATGTGTGCAATGGGAACATATGGATGAAATGCTGTCTTTTCTCACCTTTAGTGATTGAAACTTTGAAGAACATTTCAGTCTCGCAGCCTGTCACTGGCTGCCACTCTGCAAAAGGGTCTCTGCTGGGCTTGGATCGCGCCAACACGCTTTGCAAATGAAGACATTTTGGTTCCTGTTCTTGATAGTGCAGGATAAGTGAGGTTATCTCATTTGCACTTAAGATCTTGCATCAGGAGGAATGCTTTAGCATCAGGAGAAATGATTGACATTGGCATAAGCCTTCAAGCTGTCATTTGTGGGGAGTGTTAGTTGTTGAAACAGCTGTTCTGTTACCAACATTTACTGCAGGAGGTGTTCTACGAGGGTCAGAATTATTCTGATTTCAATAGGTATCTTTATCCTCCTTGGCAACCTTTTTATAGTCAGGATGTATTTTCTGGCACTTTCATGCTTCCAGTGGCATATTATATAACACAAAATGCAGACATCCTGTCCGGTCCTGTCCTGTCCTAACCTGCCCTATTTGAAATATTATAGAATCACCCATTAATTTTAGACATAATTTCAGCTTGTGCATTAGTTAATTTTACCCCCTTAACTGCAAACATCACAATTTCTAGTCTAAATCCACTGGGCAGTGGTAAAATTTTATGTCATTTCTCCTTTCATATCAGTGGTAAATACTTTTAGTAGTTTTGTTTTTCAGCTTCTTGCTGTATGCACAAAGTCAAAAGAATGTAGTGAGTGTCACAGATAAAGTTTCAAACTGTTTCTCAGTTCATCTGTATTTGTACCACTGTCCTAAATGAAGATCCCTGCAGAGACAGAGAACAGGGACAGACACTGTGATTTACTGCTAGAACAACCAGTGTTAGCTTTGTAAGAATTCCCAATGCCTTTACTGGTCAAATTGCAGCTTTTTAGCAATAGATGACTTCACTCTGCCTTTCAGGGTCAGGGCAATGGAGACCAACATTTTAAAAGCCGGAACTCTCCATTCCAAAACAAAATCCACATCAAAACTACATTTTCAGGAGCTTTTCAGAGTATAATTTCACTTCAAAGAGCAGGATATTGAGCATGCTCATAGCGATATGATGGCCCTATCAAAGGATAAATACAAAAAGGTTGATACATTCCTCTATTCCTGTAAAAATTATCTCAAGCATCCTGTCCCCCATCTCACCCTGGACTAAGCTTTTTTCTGCTTTTCTGCAGAAGTTTGCACTAAAACCTTATTCCTTTTCCCCCAGCAATGTCTAATTCCATTGCTCTAGGACATTGCCATGGGTGAGGGAGAGTGAAGAAATCAAGGTGTAAATGAACAGGTGAGCAACACAAAGCCAGTTCATATTTGACTGGTTCCTCTCACCAGTGATATCTGCAAATGCTTCTTGTTTTTCTGTAACCTTATAAAAAGCATACTTCTGTAGCCAAATAACCTTACATCTCCTTTTATAATTAGTGCTATTACACAGAACCTAAGCTTACACAAATGTCCCTAGTGACATGATTAACTTCAGAGATACTAGTCAGCAGGAGTCACTCACAAAGCATAAACTAATTAATGTTTGAGGACAAGGATAGGACAAAGGAGGTCACTCATCTGGTGTGCTTTTGAGGATTGCCAACTAAAAATGGAAAGGAAGCATAACACAGCATCTTCAGGGAGTTATTTCAGCAGTAACTAGAAAATCTGTGATTGCTTTCCTTAGTCCATCTCCCTTTTTCATTTTCTCTTGATCATACATTAAACATGGCCAAAAAAAAAAAAAAAGGGAGGAGGGGGAAGTAAAGATTGGAAAAGTAACTGAAATCTTTATAAGGACAATTTTAGCTGACCAAGAGATGCATCCAAGAAAATAAATTTATGGAAGGTGACAAATTTACAGAAGCGCACTGAAGTTAGTCTGATAAGCTGGTGTTTTGAAAAAGAAGAATTGATCTTATAATTTTATCTCTTCAGATTTCTTTTACTTTTTGTGCAGCAGAGTGCTTTTTTTCTTAGGCCCAGATGCTTCATCCTAATTCTATTATCGTAAGCATTTAAATATGCTCTTATATGCTGACCTCCGTGAGAATTAAAGTAAAACATCTGCTTAATACTTTGCTGAACAAATATAGATGATTAATATATGCTTAAGTGCCCTGATGAAATGGGGGCTGTGTTAGCAATGTTCTCATTTCATACACAAAGATGGGGAGTTTGCAAATATAAAATAATGGAATTATGCTGATTTTTATTAACTGAAGATCCAGTCTAGTCTACTTGGTTTCACCTCTGCCTCTAATAAAGAACTTATTTTTTGCATTCCCCAATATTAATATACTACAGGCACCTCTGATTCACTATGCTGGACTAATTTGGGGCTCACATCTGGGCAGGAACCTGGCAGCCCCTCATGACCAGCAGCAAGTCACTTACTTTTGCTCCCAGCCTGCAGTGAAAGCAGGGTAGAGAATGGAAATGGAGACAATGTGGTCAGCAGGGAGAACAAGAGGTGTGAATGGGCTGGGAGAAGAACTGTGAAACAGCAGCTGCTCCATGGGAAGGGGGCTGGTGAGACGAGGATGCAAAACCTGGATAAAGAGGGCAGGTGCTGGAGACTCCAAAGATGCATGGGCAGGCTGCAATCACGACTGCTTTGAGGTAGATTCGGGCTCTGAGTCTGGCAAGGCATTAGGCAGGAGTAAGATAAATGGGAAGGGTAGAAAGGTGGAATTAATTATTTCAGAGCCATCTTCAAGAATTTATCAGTTTGCTACATTGCATTCAAATAGGATATCCATGTGAGAGCTGATGTCTCTGCGCAATGGACTGAAGCAGAGAGCAGCACAGAGGTGCAAGGGGAGAGGGAAGTTGGAAGGTGTGAGGGTAACAGATCCAGCATACAGGGATGGGACGTGAGCGATGCCAGGAGAAGGACAAGTGATCTGTGACCCAGGACACGATCCCTGGAGCTGGGGCAGATGCAGACCCAAGTGTCTGGATTTCTTTCTGTAACTTTGAGACAAAAGCAGACTAAAGAGGTAGTCCATACATTAAGAAGATAACTGATGTTATCTACTCTTCCGCTGACTTACATGACAGATGGTAGTAAATTTTAAATTAATTTTGATTTTCATACATAGATATTTTTCTAATGAAAATGAGAATTTTCCATGCAGAAATAAACAAGTAATGATCAATAAAGAGCATTCAAATTACTCAGTCAAGATTTAGGAAGATCAAATAATAAGAACTGAGTTTGCCAGGATTTTTTAATTTGATCTCAGTGTGCATATACATGTGTACACAACAAAAGTTTTTCCAGAGTTCCAACTTATACAGAGAATCATCAACTATTTTACTTCTCCTTTTATGTCTCCTCTCTGAGTTGTTTTGTGGAACAAAAAGAATTCTTTATAGTGTTGTTTTAGCATTCAGTCTACATCTCCCTTTCCTCTGTAGTCTCCCTGCTGTAAGAAAATAACTATAGGCAGACTGAAATCTTTGACACAGATCTTGCTCTAAGCAAATATGACCTTATAGCTCTATGGCTCCATTGGCTTCTGTATTTCCAAAAATATGTAATGGGCAGGATGTTTATATAGTTCTACCCATGAAGTGGAATTGTTCAACCTTTTATGAGGGTAAACAGAAAAACTTTGGTCTAACAGAAAAACTAATAAATGACCATTTAGTAAGAGAAAGCTGATGAATTTGAAGGATACTCAAAGCATTAACTCCTGACTAAAGTTCTACTGCAGGTACAAAGTTTGGTCTTTTTGGCAGTGTCTAAAGAGAAGACAAATTAATATTGGATAAAGTTGTTAAAAGGTTAGTGAGCTGTAGAGTTTTTTTTATACAGCATTTCTCCTTATTGAATTAGAAATTACATCAGGCAACATTATGACTTATGAAAAAAAAGTGTCTTTTTCATTTTAAAGTAACAATACAGAGAAGTCTTGGAATTCAGAGGAGCTGTAGGATTTCATCCTTATCCTACTTCCTTAGTATTCACCTGCTTTTTTTCTCAAGGCATATAAAGAGGCAGAAATTGATGCTACACTAGTGTGCTCTTGAGTGTATAATTTATTGAGCAAAATTACCTCACTTTAAGCAGTAAGAATTGTCACTATTTTTTGTTCTAATAAATAGAATAGAGTGAGGCTTCTGTCTTTCACATCTTGTTAAAACATTATGCATAGTGCACTGCCTCATTACTTGAAGCCCAAACCTCTCTACATGAGAGCAGCTGCTGGAAGACACACTCCCTGGGACAGATCGTTAGAGAAGCTTTAATCCTTTAGAACAATTTTTCAATACTGTTTACACCAGGGATTTCCTTGTACAAATCCTCTTTACACAAGACAAGAATAACACAGGAAGAAACTATTTGTCTCTGATCTCTGAAAAGAAGGAGAGCAAGTTTAAGTCCTCAGGGGGCTTTCTATCACTTAAACTAACCAGGAGAGGATTAATCAAAGGTATCTTTGCTGCGTGATGTACAGCCAGCTTCAAAGGTGCAATCACATTGATCAGCGTACAACAGAGCAACACTCACAGCATCTTGTGTTTTAAGTTGAGGCAGGGCAGAGGCTGAAATGCCCAGTTTGTTTCATCACTCCTTCCTTGCCATCAAAACAACCACAGGCTACTGTGATGTGCTGGGATCCAAAGCACACAGGTCAGGTGTTTGCACGGAACTCAGCCCTGCACAGTGGTGAAGACTGAGCACTGAGCCCTCTGCAGTGATTTTATGTGCCAATTCCTTGCAAGAAAGTCTAATCTCCTTTCACATGGCCCTTTAAAAAATGTTTTGTATGCGAACAAGTTTCCTCCATTTATGGAAGCTTGATTATCCCTGCATAACTCCATTTTTTCCAATGTTACCTGTGTTATTTCCATCCTACTGTGTCAGCAGACAACTGAAATACGGTAGTGGTGAAGTAACTCCGCTATCATCAATGAGAAAAACTAGAAAACTTTCACATAAAAATCCTGTATGCATTGTAAATAGAATAAGAGATGGAAAGCTTGTTAATAAACTTAAAGAAATATTTCTCAGTGAAATATTGCAAACATTTTTTTTCACAAATCAAAATTTTTAAAAAATTAATCTATTTCACTAAAAAAACTTCTAGTTTTCTAATTTTGTTGAAGGTGATTAACTTATTATATTTACATTTGAAGAAAAGATATGCCTTGCAAAATTTTCCCCAGTTACCTGCACTTAAATCCCAGCTTTTTCCAAAAATGGTTACAAGTTTTTCAATGAAGAGCCTCGCCATTAAAACCTCTAGAGAAAAATGTCTTCAAAGTATTCTGGTGTCTTATAGGGAGTGTATATAATTATTTTGCATCGGGGAAGGATTTTTGGGGATACAAAAATTGTGACCTTCATTACAGGACACCCAAATGCCATTAACTACAAGATTTAGTTGGATCTTATGGACAGATCAAATCTCTGATCTACATAATTAAGAAAAGAGGCTTTTCCATTAGTGTCTTGTAGCCTAGCCATGGCACTTTTTATCAGACCACAGATAGAGAATCCACCCTTTTGTAATGCAGCGAATGTTTAGTTATTTATACAGAGAGAAACACAAAGAGATGCAAGGAAAGTTCTTATCCCTACTAAGTGACCTAGTTAGCTGGACTGTTGGCTGTACTCCATCTCTCTTTGCCTCTTGCTTTTTGTTTTTTTTTTTCCTCATTGAAAAACTTCAGGATATTCTGGTTTTATGCCAATATTGTACAAAACCAAATGTTAAGATGAGAATTTTTTTCAGTTGAGTGGAGTTGCTTTTATATAGATAATGAAGCTATTTCTAAACTCTCAGAAGAATAGAAAGGTGAAGCTGAAAATAGCATCACCAACTTATTTTTATACTTTTGCTAAAAATGATACCATTTCCTCTCTTTGAGATATGTCCATTTCCTCCAGTGCTGGTCTTCTAAGGTGGCAGAACAAACCTGAATGGAGCAACAGTTCCAGCTCAGGCTGCCAGTCCCCTTGAGATGCCATTGCTCTTTTCTGCCTTAGAGGGTATTAATTACCCAGGCAGCTAGGAAGACACAAGAGGAAGAATACAGAGGCAAAGGCAGTGTTTGTTATTTAGGCTTATCAGTGCCTGATTCTCATTATAACAAATTTGACATTTCTCAGTAGGTCACACCAGTTTTGGGTTCTCCACAGATCTTCTCATCCCATCCTCTCTATGGCCTCTTTCTTGCTACCCCTTCATTCCTTGGGAAACTCCTCCTTTAAGTTGTGTTTGTCTGTGACAATAGGAAAAAAATTACAAGTTGTGGAGGAAGGATAACTTAATTTTTGCTGCCTTTTAAGAACGTCGTCATGAAGTGGAGCTGCTCTCTGCCATCTCCCTGTTCTCTGCAGCTGCAGAGCCAAACAGGAATAAAATCAACTGAGCTATGTCTGAATAGAAGAAAGGAGCTGCTCAAGACCCCAGCCGAGTTAAACCCCTTGGAAAACCTGGAGAATAACTTGAGGAAGTTTAAAAGGAACTAAAAGGAATGGGGAGCGACTAAAAGGGAAGACAGAAGGCAGCCTTTTTTCTGACAGTAGGTGGTTTTGAACTACTTCATTTTTAAATGGTTTTCAGTAACTCAAGCAGAGAGGCCAACTCTGAAAGTGAAGTAAAAAATTCAAGGAGTACTTCACACTTCACATAAAAATGAATCATCAGAACAATAGTTAGACAGACACAGAAAAAAGTGTTTTGCAAGAATTGTGGAGGAATTTGTGCCATTTCAAGCTATATGAAGATATCCTTCAGTTTTGGATTTAGCTTGGTCCTTAACATCTGACTAAATTATGACACCATCTAGGCCAAAGCACTCAGAAAGAGGCTACTAAAAGATTCAGAACTCACCATTGACAAAATAACTTTTTCCAGGCCAAATAAATTGTCTGCTAAAGCCTCTGAGCCATGGTGTTTGCACATGTTTGAGGTGATGGAAGATCTGAAGCACTGCAAGGGTGGATACCTCAGGCATGAAGACATGTGGAGTAGTTCACAGTTAAGAGCACAATGGTAGCTCACAGCAGATTGAAAATTCCAGAAACTACTTTGGTGAATTATCTCAGTGTGTGAGAATTTTTAACTATGAACAGGAGAAGCGCAGTTTTAATGAAGAAAATGGTAAAATTGTTAGTTCTGAAGATCCCTTTCCAGCAAAAATCAACACTGGCACAAAGTGAGGTAAATGCACTGTAAATTTAAATTAATATGGAAAATATATGGATTTAGATTCTAGCAGAACTTTGCAAGTCAATGTAATAAAAGAAACAAAATCATACCAAGCACCTGAATGTAAATGGATGGAGGTCAGTTTTCAGTACTGAATCAGTCTAAATTTAAGCAAATAATAAAAGTCTAAATGGAGTGGAGATGTCTTCTCTCTGTAAAAGGCTTTCCTAATCTGTAGACTCATGTAAGGTCAGATTTCGAGATTCTCCTGCTCTGTCTTACTTCCATTGACTGTGAAGGGAGCCTTGAGTGGATAGACATTTTGCACAGATCTTTCTTTGAAGTTTTGGAAATGGAATCACATGGAATACATTAATCTGTACAAAAAGTGTGGAAAACAATGGATTGAAAAAGATATATTTCCTTTCTTCTTCACTATTAAGGAAAGAAAATCCAGTGAGAAAAATCCAGGTGAGAAAAAGGCAGGGTTCAATCAGATGGAAATCCCAAATTATTAAAGAAGACTAAAAGAGGCCCTCTGGTTGTAGGAAAACTATCAACAGAACTTTCCCAGATATCCATCTTTCTAAATTTGAATCTTGAATGGATATATTTTGTAGATTGCAGAATAAGTACATTTAGAATGAAAAAAACCACACTGGCCAGTAAAGGTGGTACATTACTTCTTATGGAGAGCTGTAGAATTAAACTATGCAAAATGGGAATATGTTTCACTCTGAAAGGACAGAAGTATTTTGAGCTATGGTTGAAACTAGATCATTTTTCTATGCTTCTTGTATCTGCTGCCATCCAAGATTAATGAGGTTGTATGCTGGTCAGAAAAATTTCTGTGCTTCAAAAATATCTAAAAGGGACTATAGGGTTCTAATTTTACTACTAAAACTCCCTGAGCCTTTCACAAACACAAAGGGATCACTTTTATAGTTACTGTAAATGTTTTCCTAATTGAGGAAAAAGCAGATTTTTTTTCTTTTATAATTCACTCTCTATATTGTTTGGCTAAAGCAGGTTGTAGTTAGTTCAACAGCTGAAGTATCTACCTGCCTTCTCAAGAAAGAAAATGTTCACCTTTCTAAACTGAACTGAAAAGGTTGAAGGCAATATTTTACACAGAGAATAGATCTACTAACACAATATTGCTGGGACAAGATGTTTCAAGGCCATGTTTTCAGTCTGAATTGTATTTAAATACTGTGCAGGACTTTTGAAAAATTCCAAAGGGATATGTAAAAGGGATTCCAAAGGGATTAACAGGAAAAATACGCGCATTGTATAAGGATTGCAAAATGTAAGGAAAGTGCAGAAATGTTTTATACTGATCTCAAGTGAATAACAGCATAGAAGGCAAAGTTAAACCTCATTGTTTGGCAAAACATATTGGTCAAATTAAACAAAAATACAAGGCTAGAAGAATGGAAATAGCCAGTCTCAGAATAAAATAAGCAGACCTTGCATTTCACTGGAGAAAATAAACTAACATGCCTTTGCCTGTTGCTCTCCTTTCCCCAGGATTGTATTCCTGGGAATTAAACTGCTGTATTCATGCAAATCAATATTCTTTGACAGATATGATAATCTGGCATAGCAATGTCAGTGGAATTACAAACATGAAGCAGTTTTCAAGGAAATTATGGGTTCTGATATTTCGTCCCTTTGTTGTCCAGAACCTCAGAAGGTGGTTACAGAACAGTGAGGAAATAACTTTTTATTAAAAAGCAGTCAAGTCAAACTCTGGTCAATTTACAAAACAGCAGGAGGGAATTATGGGCTGGCCCTAAAAATCCTAGGAAATAATGAGTCTTAAATGAATGCATTCCCTCAAATTGACCTTTTACTGTCATTGCCTATTTTAATGGTTGGAATACCATGAAAACTTCTGTTAGAAATTAGTTTAATACAATTTTCAGGTTTTGAAGGCCATGTCATCCAGACCACACAGACGACCAATTGCTATGGGGAATATGGGCAATAAGAAGTAACTTCATTGTTTGTGACCTCACTTGCCATGGTTTTGAATGAATTTTGTCAGAAATATTGTCAACTATTTTATATTGAAATGTATATCTATGTCTCAAAGCAGATGACAACACAGACTGGTTTATTAGGGAAAAGCCTAAGTCATTAATAAAATTTTCATCCATTTTAAGTAAAAAAACCTAGTTTGTCAAATAGCAAAAGCAGACTTTTTCCTTCTTGGCCAGTTCTCCTGATAATGGTGTGTGCCATGTGTACCTTATGTATATTTAGGATTTTAGAATAAGCTTGTTCAATCCCTCCATTTCATGTGGTTGAGTATGAATTCTGTCATAAAATTTGGTAATACAAGCAATATGTCATTGTTGTATGCGGTTTTCACATTAAACAGATGTGAAAGAAAAATAAATGCTATACACATACCTGGGGAAAAAAAAAAAAAAAGGTAGGAAAACCACACCCAAAAAATTGGAGAGTTGTGCTTCAAAATTGCCCCGGAGATGGAGGATGTCCCTCAGGCTGAGAGCAGGAAATGGCAACAGACTAGAGTGCGATCCACAGCCCACAAGCTGGATTTGAATTTGAGCTCCTGAGTTTGCAACTATAAAACTAACTGCTCTGCTAACAACCCACAGAGAGCAGATGGACCTGTAATTAACTGCAAATCCTTTTATTTGTGCATGTCCAAGGTGTGACTGATAGCACAAATTTGCACATGTGTGCAAGTACCTATCTAGATGTGTACAAACAATAATGTTTATTAGAGGATGGGACCATTTCTGGAGCTCCATGGAGTGTTTATAAAAAGATACCTCTTTCTCATGATTTTTTGTTCCCTCCTTGAGAGACCATATGGAGTATTAATTAGACAGAAGAAGTGGCCCACAGGGAACATGGGTTTTGTTTCATGTAGCTTCTGGGGTGAATTGCACAACTCTGAGCGAGTTGTGTATCGGCATAGGTAGGCAGGGGGCAAGAGCAGTGGCTTTCAGCACAGCTAGCTCTGGATGTGGCATCTGCTCAAAAGTAGTGTGAGGGATCAGCATGGATGTATGTTCTCAACCTTATTCATAGGAGAAGAAGCCAATTAGAGCACTTGTAAGATACTGAAAACACCTCTGGGGAGCCACGCTGCTGCCTCGTGGGCTACGTCCCTTCTGTGCAGCTGCTGAGTTCAGACAGCTGATCCTCAGACTGATCATATAGGGAATTACAGGGAGTGAATCATTCCCTGGAGTATTTGACTTTTTTAGACAAACTAAAGGGAAAATTCAGAGAGATTGCCCTCCTGACTTAAGGCCTTTTCGTAGCTGTTGTGTAAGGTGAGTATGCGCTGGAATTAATTTTGTAAGATAGAGAACTCATTCAGCTCTCACTTATGCAGTACTGCAATTTGGTCACTAGCTTAATTTTAAGAATTGCATCTGCAACTTTTTGTTCTTATGAAAACAGGAAAGACTGGAGTGAAAGAGGTTGTTTCTAACACACTGGTGCTAGTGATTTTTGAAATGAAAGACTGTATAATGAATTGTATAGTAGGCTGAGTTTGTATAAGAGCACATGCATTGCAATGAATGCCAAGTGTTGCTTGGCACCTAAGACTACATTTAGTCTACAATCTAAGCTGCAAAGTTTTTTATATTGGAAGAGAAAAAAAATAAAGGAAGGCAATAGGAGACTACCTCATTTTACCCCTTCCTCTAGCTGGCCACAGAGTGTCTTGGCAAAGCTCCATGCTAGGCCTTGGTAGAAAGAGCAATTCCATGTATCTGTCATAATGGAATGATGCCACAAAGACTGATTGAAGTGGAAAGGAAAGAGCCTTTCTTCTTAATGCAGCATTCCAGCATGAGTATACTCACCATGCTTTGTTTCCCCAGACAAGCAGGCACACATCTGTCCCACTCAAGTGCAGAGCCTCATTCAATGGGCAAGGCTCACCACAACCACACTGCTTGCGCAATGCAGCTTCCTGACCAGGAATCTCTTCTGGTTCCTTTTGCTGAGAAGAGAACTTGGTTTGCAACATATATACAGTGCAGATGCCTTGGAGATTGGTGTCACAGAGTGAAAGAGGTGCTGAACCCATCTGACAGCATAGATGCACACTGTGAAATCAGTGAGATTTTGTTACATTTCTTTTTCCAAATATAAACTCCACAGATTTTCGTTTTCAGAAGTGTTCATTTTTCTCATAGCTGTAATAGTAGCAGTATGAATCTGTGCATTCATTACCTACATAGAGCAGCTTGACTTTTTTACAGTGACTCATTGGAGCCTGAGGTCACTGAGTGGGAAGGTTTCAAAGACCTGGTAAGGAAGCACAGTCCCTGTCAGGAATTTTTGATATAGGTTATCTCTACCTTGTGCAGCTGAGCTACTGACAAAGTGATTTCACAAGAGATCTTTATATATATTTAAAAGGTGATTCACTCAGCCTTGGAGACAACAGACATTGAAGGCAGTTGACTGCAACACTAAAAAAATCACTTTATGGTACTAAATACCTTTTTCGTAACTGACAGAATCATTATTTTTGTGTGCACTGTAGTTCCTTTGTGCCATATAAGCACTCATTATCCTTACTGAGGTTAAAATCTCTGCTGGATGACACAGGGGAGCTCGAGCAGCAGGGCAACAATTAACGACCTCAGAAGGTTTTGTGGTTCGTGGTTTCATCTGGATGAATGCAGATGAATTTGAAGGTGGTTCAGCTAAAATGTCTCTCTCTCTTCAACCTCTCCTGTTTTTTCTTTCTCCCCTTCTCTTTTTTTTTTCTTTAAACCAAAGTGGTTTGGTTTCAGTACAGGCAGCAGATCTAACAATTCCAGATTTTTACTCGCTGTGTTGCCAACGTGTTAACTTCAATTTAATAGTTCACTGGTAGAACCCACATGTCTTGATGTCTCATTTCTGTTTCATATCCAGATAGGTTCATTTTTCTCTAGCTATAATAGAAGCAGTATGAATCATTACCTTCCTACCAGCAACCTGACTTTGGAAGGTTTTCACTTTTGGTTCATACCTGCTTTGAAATCAATGAATGATCCAAACTGCTTTTCTCCTTGTCTTTTTAAAATTTTTAAAATTTTTTTAAAATTTATATTTTAAAGGACATCAGTGACTTGGAGACAAGAGATATTAGTGAAAAATCACTGACAATATTTTCACTGAAGGACTTTAATTCACAGTACATGAAACACTGCATGGTGATATTTTAGTATTGATGAATCTCTGGGTATTAGGTATTGTTCTGGTTGGACGCTATTGGTGTTGTGGGTTCCATTTTTAATGTTTTTTTTTTTTTGCAAAATTGTATAGCCCAGTTTTACCAGTCTTCTGGATGGACAAAGACGGACAACTTTCAAATTGTCAGGCTCAGATCATCTTCAGCTTGACAAAAAATGTCAGGACTTTGGGCCATCACTTCTCTGTCATATTGAGTCAGAATTCATGGGCATAGACTTTTCTATGTTTGGAGTTCAGCTGCTTACCCTGAACCTCTAGGTCTGGAGTTGCCTGGAACTGTAGTCTGCTGGTTTTAATTTTTCATTACAAATGTGTCAGAGGTGAGAAGGTGTTGCTTCAAACTGAAGTGAAACTAAGTACCAACTTTGCAAATCCTTGTATGATGTATTGACCCTCTCTTCATACCATTTATTTAAATAAACAATATAAATCTTAACTGAAAGTCTAATGCAATCTTAACTTCAGCTAATCCAGTAATAGAAAAACAATACAAATCACCTTCAAATGAGCTATCTTTAAATCTGTTAGGAAAACACTTTTTGTTGTACAGATATTTTTGCCTAGGAAGATGGATATTGTATACTATCATAAGACACCTTTATACTAAACATGAAAACCTAACGGGAAAGAGTTGTGCATGGTAATTATACTGGCACAATAATTTAAAATCCTGTATCTCTGATAGCTTTCCAAGCTCCCTTTGACAAACTCAATCATGTTCCCCCAAGCAGATACTGCTATTTGATAAGACTTATTTTGTTTCTATATAAAATTGGTCCCTAAGAGTTAGATGTTGCAATGCTAACTTGGGCTGTTTGTCAGAGCATATAGATACATGTATGGTCTATACTGGACAAACTGTTAAAAAGGCGGAGGACACCACAACAAGAGCAATATCTTTAGTGATAAAACTGGGAACAGTGTGATAGAATGTGCTTGTTCCACCTGCAGTTGTTAACATCTGTTCGTCTTCCAGCTTGGTTCCCCATTCTCAGTGTGGCATCACAACGCTACACAGCAGGGCCATGGAAAGGTGCTGTAAGGAACTCAGGTGTGTCTGAGCACTCTGTTTCTTGTGCTGGCAAGAGTCAAGTCAAGGTTAGAGGTGTGGTCATTGTTAAGCTTAAAATAAAAATCTGTTGATGATGTTCGGCAGATTCAAGAATCCCAGTTCATGAGTGGCATTTCTCTTAAATGTCATGGGAAATGTCCCAGAGAACTCTTCTAACTGGGTGACCATTAACTGGATTCCTGTTTCTGACATTATGTATGAAACATTGATAGATTCATAAATCTGCATATGTGATGACTTCTTCCTTCGAGCAACTCTTGTGACATTTATGTTTAATCTCTTCTGCTTTTGGAGAGAAGTCAACACCAGATATCATGTTTAAGTTGAAATAATCACCAGGTCGGGAGGACTGTTGGTCTCACTGATGAAGAAGCTGTATGCCTTATACACCTTTGTGTAGTGTCTGTTCTGAATAACCTCTCCAGTCTTGGTTTATGAGGGCTACATTAGGATGTAAACAGTGTTAAAATAGATCTTTTAATAATAAATGAAAGTTGCAGTTGCATGCCTGGCATATAGAATTTATTGCCGTTTATTTCCTACCTGAAAATAAGAGTTGGTTGTTTCTGTCATTGCTGAGGAGCTCAATTCCTTCTGGCAGTAGTTTTAGTTGCAGAGTTCACATAGAGCCTTTTCATTTGAGAGTGACATAACCCTCAGTTCATCATTACTGTGTGGATGTACTGGCAGAGCTGTGTTACCTCGACACTGTGGTAAAGCAAAGCTTACCTTGACCTGTTTAAGGATCATCTGTGTTGGGGTTCCCAGCAGCAGCTTTGCTCTCAGGGTTCTGCCTTAAGACATTGCAATTTGTTGAAGTGACTCAAAAAATGAAAAGAACTCAGTTTTTGGACAGCTGACTGAGGTGGTTCACATACACCTGCCACAAGGTGACTGTACCTCTCTCTGCCCAAAGCTACAGTCCTCTAAACAAGGATGGCAAAATAAATCTGTGGCTCTGCACAGACAAAAAGTCAGAGCCTGTAGCAGCAGGAGATCCAATTTATTCAACAGGAGAATCAAACTCACTACAAGATGAGCTGAGGCAGAAGAACTACAGGAGCAAAATTCCTCTGCTGCTTTCCAAAAGGTGCTACAACCTGTGAGAGCAGGGAAGAACTGGGTCAGGAAAGATGATCCAGAAATTGAGACACAGCATGCTCAGAGATGGTTGTT
Organism: Turdus rufiventris; assembly: GCA_013186435.1. Classification (NCBI taxonomy): domain Eukaryota; kingdom Metazoa; phylum Chordata; class Aves; order Passeriformes; family Turdidae; genus Turdus; species Turdus rufiventris. The sequence continues at coordinate 157,272 of PYHW01010050.1, read as the reverse complement.
ATCAGTTTTGTCTGTCTATAGTGATCAAACATCCTTGCAGAAGTAAAAAACCCAAACTCTTAATGCTGAGCTTCAAAAGCGTGAGGATGAATGTGGAAGGCAATCAAGAAAGTAGATTTTCCTTGGATTATTTTATAAGTATGTAATAAATAAACTGTCCATCATATTAATTCACAGACTATATAGGTCGAGAAGGAATCTATGCATTTTATAGATGATCATTTTGGCCCAGTCGCATATGTGCCTATCCTGAATGAACAGGGATATAATTGAGGATTCAAGATGTTATCTAGATTAATGCACTTCTGATTTGAACTGCAGAGAACTCGCCTATATCTCATATCCCAAACAAAAACAAAATTAATGAGTTTGCACAGTTTCCCCCTCATTATTACTGCTAAGATTAAAAACAGGGTGTGACTCGAGAGGAGGAATTATCTAGATTGTAATCTATTTGACTTGAAGGCTGTGTTCCTGTCATGCACTAGTCTGTTCGCTGTGTTTTAGCAAACTAAAATCCTGGGAGGTGACTCTGAGATTGCCAAGAGGAGCTGTGGATGTCCCATTCCTGTCAGTCTTCAGGGTCAGGTTGGACGGGGCTTGGAACAACCTGGTCTAGTGAAAGGTGTCCCTGTACATGGCAGGGGAGCTCAAACAAGATGATCTTTAAGATTCCTTCCAACACAAACCATTCTATGGTTCTGTGACTCTATGATTTTATGGTTTTACATACGAAACAGTAAACAGAAATCAAGCACTGGTGACTGAAACATAAATATTCAGATAGAATTAATGAGAGAGATGGTAACTGTTTTGAGTATGCTATTAGTTAGTTATTAAGAAAATGATGAAGGTATATTCTGTGTGTGTAGTGAGCCACTTATTCTAAGATACAAAGCAGGTAATGGACTAACATTCATCTTAATTCACTTTCAGTGAAATAAAATCCAGTTTTTGCTTGGGGGAGAGGGAAAAAGACATCCCCCCTAAACACAACCCTGTATGTTTTTCTTTTCTACTAACATTGTGTTGTTGTATTTGAATAAAAATTATTCTCCAAAGTTTTATTTTAATTAATTCAATTATTTTTATTTGCTCTAGAATAGGAAAGACTGTGTTTATAATTCCACACGTTATGCAGTGAAAATTCATTTTACTACCATGAAATGTGATGTATCAGTGTTAACCAGTAGACTTGCTGATTTTCACAATTAAGTCTTTACTGGTTTTTGATATGATTTATGAAAGTTTAGAACATATTTTGTAGGGGATTTTGTTTGTTTGTTTTGTTTGGATTTGTTTTTTGATTTTTCTTCCTGGGTGGGTAAAAATAAAGAGAATAGAGAACTCATCATTAGATTCATCACTGTTCTAACATCTTGAAGGGTTACGGCAACTTAGTCAAAATAGAATACTGCAAGGAATAGCTCATGATTTCCTAAATAACATTAAAAAAAATTGGATCTGTAGCGCATTAATTCTTGTTGTGATGACTTGGATAATGCCCTGTGATGCTCAGGAAAATGCCCTCCTACCTAATGCTTCCACAAAAAAAGCATTTTCTTGCCTTCTTTGAGAAGATTCATGCTGCCTGAAAGGCCGCCCTCTTAGCGGTATGTCCTCCTTTCTCTAAAGCCCTGCCAAGGTGAGCTCTGGGGAATACTCTTGCACCCTTGAGGAGATGGAGGTGCAAAGACATTGCTTTCTGCTTCCCTCATAGCTATCTGGGTTTGGCTTTAAAAACCCTTCATGATACCCAAGGGTGGCCACACGACAGAATCCGTCCCACAAGAGAACTTTTCAAATTTTTATTTTATTAAAAATTCCTATCTGGGGTTTATCTGCACTTTTTTCATATTGGAGTCCTCTCAGATTTCTACTGACCTATTTTCAGTTTATGAATTACTTGCAAATCCCTTTGAAATTAATTATTTATCTTCAAGAACCTTAGGTTTGTCTGTTACCTGGTATTTTCTTTCAACTGGTATGTTTTCACCAAAAAAAGAGCTTTATTTGCAATGACAGAAGCAGAGTTTTACAGAATTCACCGTATTGCCATGGGAACGAATGAGTTCCTTCTGAATCATCATGGCCAAACTAACTCAGATGAAATAGGAACAGCCCTAACCTTTGCCCATTCTTCAAACATACGTCAAAACTGATACGGTCTGAATGTTCAAAAAATTGAGAAGGTCCCTGGGATACATAGGTGGATTTATAAAGCTATTTATATTATTGGGACAGCAAAGAGGCACCTGCTGATTTATCTGTACCCTTTCACACTTAAATGCTTGAAAAATATGTGACTTTCAAGCTGCAAAGAATAATTAACAACTCACTGAAAAAGCTGTGAAGAAAGGATGTTCTTTTAGAAAATTGTTCTAAATTTCCTTTCATATTTCTTTACTTTTAGGATTTTCCAATACATTTTTATGTTTCTAATTTAAAAAATCATCATTTTGATCACTGTTAAAAATACATTTTCCTTATTATCTGTGGCTCCATTGGAACCTGAGATTTCTAGAAATTTTTGCAAACCTATTTCTACCATTTAGATTTTAGCAAAAGAGACAAATGTTGAAAAGTTACTGTGGAAGACAGTATAAAGAAAAAAGGGGGGAATCAAGTAAATGTATTTAACTTTATTTGTGACTAAAAGATGAAAAACTAAAATAAAAATGGTCCAATTTTTGAAAACAAAAATTAAAATTAAAATACAATTTTGTCCTTTATATTTCCTGACATTGTCTTCAAAAGTAAAAATGTTAATTTCTGGTGTTTTGAAATCAAAATTTTGTTGTTTTATGACCAAACATATTTTTCACTAGGAAGACTTTGGTATGCCTGTTTATGACTGATTTTTTCCCTAATTTTATTGAGTTTTGTACTTTACCTGAAAGGATTCTTTCTCCATCAATCAGCAAAGGAGTCTATAATCAAACCCACATAAATTATAGTCTTAATTTCTGTATTCACTAATACAGAGTTTGAAAGTGTTCACTTCAACACAGATAACAGAAAATCTGAAGATTTCTGGCCTGAACAAATAGGATTTGGGGATTTGAAGGAATTCCACAGTGGGAGTGTGGATGAAGGGGGGTCGTGAATGAAGCACAGCTAGGCTCTGCCTCCATGCAATTCCTTCAGGTATCCTTCATGGTGCCAGAAACTCAGTCTAGAGGAAATTTAAACATCTGAATCTTCTTTTTGGTGCTACAATGAATTTTGTCTTTAAGGAAACTGTTAGGAAACTAAATATAATGTGACTAAATACTAAACTAAATATAAATATAATAAACTAAAACTAAATATAAATATAAATATAATGTGGTCTGTTTTAGTGGAGCACTTACATTGAAATAATAAAAAAATGAAATTCATTATAATAAATATGCACTTGCAAAGGATTGGTAGGTAATACAATTAAAATGACTTCATAACTGTAAATATTTCTGAGCAAGGATAGTTTTGACAAATTTTTTAAGAACATCTCCTCATAAACCCCACTTTTTTGTATATACACTTATCTCCCATGAGACATATATCAACCAAGGCAGAAGGCAGTGAGAAATATTGAGCATAGGCAGGATTTTGAAACATGCTGGCAGTGCTCACAGTTTGCACATCAGTTTCCTGCTTGAAGGCTAGTCAAAGTTCAGAGGCTTGGCTCCACTCAGTGTAGATCTTCAGCCCTCAATTGGAGTATGTGTCTAAGGGCATGGGGGAGTACATAAGAGGTTAATTCAATATCTTTGGTTGAGGATACCCTGAGTTTAATCCCCTAATCTCAGAAATGTTTTTCAGTTTGACCAATTTAATTTATTATAAAATTAATTCAGCATACAGTGCAAACCAGCTTTTCCCCCTTAGGATGTAAGGTACAACAGAAATTATGCCAAAGTTGGGCTCTATTGCTCGAACTTGTAACTGTGTTTGTGAGAAATCCAATCCTATGTGGATTTGTTAGGCATGTGCAGAAGATTAAAATCTTGCTGTGAATTTGAGAGAGAGATATCTGGCTTCTGGGATCCAGGATGATGTGCAAGGAGCAAATTCGTCTAGTCCAGGATGTGTCTGGAACTGGTAAGAAGGGAAATAATTGGTGCAAAAGGAATATTTTGATCAAAAAAGGAGAGTGAATTTAGGTGGCAGTCAAAGTCTTTTCTCCTTCCTCACTTCCTTCCTCCCTTCTTCCCTTGATCATCTTTGTGGGTCTTTGCTGTATTCTCTTTAGGATATCTACTCTTCTCTCCCAGAACTAAACACAATACTCAAGGTGTGGTATCACTAGTCCAGAATAGATAAAAAGGATAATCACCCTCAACCTGCTGACAATGTTTTGCCTAATTTAACCCAGGATATGTTTGGCCTATTTTGTGGGGTGGGTACATTGCTAAATTGCTGTCTTATGTTCAGCATGCTGTTCACAAGGACCCCCAGGTTCTGGTACTTTTTCTTGTAGTTGCAGTCAGCCTCTTGGATTAGAGTTGCCAGATTTTGGAGCACCAGTTTTTTTCTGTGTTGTTTTTTCTATGGTATTTTGTATTTTGCTGTGTTCTGATTTTTTTCAGACTTCTCTCAGCCCTGCTTCTCATTTGCATAATAAGCATGGCTAATCAAGCAAGCAGCAGCCAGGTGTGGTGCAGGTCAGTAAAGAACATGGACCTGAACAAATCCAACACATACCAAACAGTTGGAGCAGCACCTTACACTGTTTACCACACTGGGGTATCCAAGATTTTAATGAAAGTATCTACAAAAAGGAATGAACACAGCTTTGTCAGAGATTTTTAGCAAATATGCCGGAGAGTAACTACCCCTAAGTCTCATCCATCCCTACATTAGACCTCAAGGTGCATTGAATGTGTCCAGGTCACAAATGCCTTTAGGAACAAAGGATGACTAGCAACAGGATCATTTATCTCTCTTCTGCTTCTCAGTCTGTACATTCACTCAGTGGTTCAACTGAAAGAGAGAACTTCATCCACTTCCTATTGCAGCCACTTCTGAGGTAGTTCTTTTGGGCTGGGACCTGAACTGGATCAAGTTTTCATGAACAAAATGACTAGCCAAAACATTTAGATATTGATATTTACCTCAGAGGAAACACATTATTGTGTTTCTTGCCATTGCTGCATTCTCAGAGAATTGAAGCAGCACTTGAATACTCTTCTCTTCTGGCAGAGTAAGAAATGGTGGCCCTTGGACTCTTAACGGGAACCTTGAAGACCATGTAGAGGCATTAATTTCTTACCCAGAGTTGGAACATTGTAAGTGATGTCTAGTGGGGTGTAGTAAGAGAAAACTTTTAATTTGAGGCTGACTGGGAGCTTGGCCAGGTGGAGAAGCAGGTAAGCAGTAGAACTGGCTATAACTGAGTTCCCATCACAGAGTTAATTTCTTCACTTTGTTTTTTTCCCCTTACATCATAAAAATGTAATTATATATGAAGTCTGTAATGAAACAAGATATTCAGAAATAATTCAGCTTGGGTCAATATAAGAAGATTGTTTTTATAAAATAGAAGTAGTTTGATTTTGGCTTTTATTATAGTTTATTGTTTTTTAATTTACAAAGGAAGGAAAAATAAAGAGTTTTAAATGAAATCTTGCAAACTACAATGTTATTTTAAATGGTTTATATTTTTTTTCTGCATGCTTGCTTCAATAATAATATTTCTTTGACTTACTTAGATTCCACTGAACCAAAAATATGAAATTGCCTCTTCAAAAAAATAGTGACCACATTCTCAAAAAATGGATGTATTTTCACCTTTGATATCTGATAGATTTCAGCAATTAGCTATCTTAAGATCTCACAGAAAGAAATATAAATGTAGGAAAAACCCTCTTAATTAATAATCTGGTACATATTTTAAAACTTGTTTTGTTCAGCCTGGAGATGAGGGATTGAGGAGAGACCTCACTGTACTCTTTACCACCCCAAGAGTGGATGTGGAGGGACAGGTACTGATCTCTTCACTCATGACCAGTGACAGAAGTCAAGGACATGGCATGAAACTGAGTCAGGGAGGTTTAGGTTGGATATCAGGAACAGGTTCTTCCCCCAGGGGATGGCTGGGAACAGGGACAGGCTGCCCAGGGCAGTGGTCACAGCCCCAGCCTGGCAGAGTTTGAGAAGCATTGGGATGATGCTCTCAGGCACAGGGTGTGACTCGCGGGGTGTCATGCACAACTACAGGAGTTGGACGCATGATCCTGATGGGTCCCTTCCAACTCAGCATAATCTAGGATTCCTTGATTCTAAAAAGTCAAGTTTTATCTAGGTAGAACCTATTATTCTATCCCATTCAAACAATTTCCAGTTCATAAGGACCCATGTAAGCAGACCAAAACACACTTATTTGTTTTTTGTTTAACATAAGCCCTGACAGACACAGCTGCTCCCCCCAAAGTTGTTTCAACTGCAGAAGAGCTGATAAATATATAGGAAATTGTTCAATGAGATCTTTTCCCTTCTTTTATATTTGCAACCACTGAAATTAGAAATTAGGAACTCAGAGTTTAGAAAAGCAGGGAGTTTTCCGATACACTCATTTTTCTTGCTTGGAAGTGTTAGACCATCTTTCTGTGCTCTTGCTGAAAAGTTGTTTTTATAATTCTGCACAATAGATTGTATTGATTAGTTCTAATTTATAGAAAGATATTCCAGAGACCTTTTCACTTGTCTATATTGTGAAATTCTTATCTCATCTGTCATCTATAACAAGCCTTATTTTGGCTTAAGTACTCAAGCTGAACATGTGTCTTAATTGAACCCACTTCTTCCATGTGATAGATGCTTACAGGAAAAGTTCTATTGAGTGCTCCTGTATGACACAAAGCTCAAAGGCCAAGTGCTTATTCAAACCTGCAGTAAACAAAATATCTTCCAAATTTAATGCTCTGGAAAGATCAAATATAAAAGTACATATTTTCACAAATTTTCAAAATAGCATTTAGGCACACAATCATGTACTGACACTGAATATTAGGATTCAATCTCCCTAGTCTCTATCATTCTTAGTTATGCTTTCTCCTAATTTGTACATTTTTTTGCCTTTGACATATCTTCAATTCTGCTATCATTGTGATCTTCCAGCAATATTTTCTTTCCCTCTACCCCTTCTCTGTGATACTCATGTTTCAGTTTTCCTCCCTTTGTGTTGATCTCAGCACCATTGCTGATGGTCTGTAGATGCAAAAATCTTGTATTTCATTTTCTGAGTTCTCCCAAACTTGATTTCTTGATTCATCTTCATTCCTGACTGAAAGACCTGTTCACTTGATTTGTTTTTTTAACAAAATCACACTCCGATATATTTATTATGAATAATCTCTGAAATATGCCCCTAACTGTGACTGTGCAAATGGAATGCTGAAAATGGGACTGCTAAACAGCTGGACACACCTTAATAAGCCAGGTGTCTGCAATCCTCCACAAGGCTAATCAAAGTCTGCACCTGGGTGGTGTCACTTTATGATGTTAATGTGTGTACTACAAAATACCTTACAGGTGAGCTGGTATATAGCAATGATTCAGTTTAATGATTTTTTTCCCAGCTTGTTTAGCGTATGGTAAATTAAAGACACAGTAGACTGCTGATAACTAAAAGGCAGATAATAGCTAACAACAGTACTGAGTTAAATCTGAAAGTTGGTATCTTTCAGGGACTCTGGAACTGGGCTGCTGAACATATTGATTCAATTTAGAGTCCACTAAAGTTTTTTTCTTTTTTTTTTTTTTTTGTCTGATCCTTACTGAAATTTGGAATAAAGGAACCTTAAGCTGCAAACCTGATCTTTAGATAAACCAGTATTTTTAAAAAGGACTGAAATATTTGGGAGATGCTGATAATGGGAGAAGCAGGCTCTGGAGTAGTCTGTCTGGTTGGGAGAATGCTAGTCTTCAAAAAGCTAAGTAGTTCTTGGAATGTCATTTGTCACAGCAAAAGAAACAAACAGCAGCTGGCCTTGAAGAAATCCGTAATACTTGGTTGCTTATCTGATTATTGTGTCTTCTCTTACTGCACCACTCTTTAATTCCTCACTTAAACAGATCTACATTAGAAGTAAAATGCTAAGTCTAGGCTCTACAAGCTGTAAAAACTCTTGGGCCCTTCAGGGTGTAAATCTGTCTTTGGAAATGCCCACCTAGAGACAGCCATTCATTTGTGATCCGGTGATTTAGACTTGGAAAATAATTTTGAGATATCTAAATAAGGTGAGATAATGTCATGTTCCATATTTATGTGGTTTTCAGTGTATCACACATTGCTCTCTGACACTGGAGGCATTTGGAACAGTCACCTTGAATTTCTCTGAGGAGTTACTCTTCTGTTTGATTCTGTGCAATGAAAACCTTTTTTTAGAGTTTTCTTCCGTCAATCTCACACGACTGAAAAATCAATTATGCTTATTAAAGCTAAGTATAATCTTGGTCTGAAATTGCATTCTCTTTTGTCTTCTGTGACTGTTTTTGATTTGTGTCTCTTTCATCACACATTAAGAATGCCTTTGAGAGGATTCTTCTTATTTTCATTTTTGTGCATACTTAGGTTATTCTTCTTCAAAGTCATATTTTCAGTGCCTTTAAGGGAGAAACTGGGACTCTAATGACTGTATATTTTGATAAAGAAGATATTCAAGGTCCAGAATTTCATGGCAATTTTCTACTTGGATTTTGTTACTAAATTAAGGAATGTAAAGTTGCACCTAAGCCATTTTTTGAGAGTTTTTTTCGACTGGGTTTAATACGCCTGTTGTTGATGAGCATAGACCAATATTAAATTTATGTTGATGGAAATATCCCTTTGAAACAAATAAATCTTCATGGGCAATTTTCTGGTTATAGTCAAGATTTCATATAAACCACAAAGAAATCCAAGAATCAGGTTTAGGTTAGACATGAGGATTGATTAAGGGATGGTTATAACCAATTTGAATTCTCACATGAAAGGTCCATTAATCTAGTGGTGAATTAGTTTTTGTTATAGGACTAGAATGATTTCTAAATTCGTTTTTGAACCTACCAAGGAGTATTTACATGAAAATTTATCTGTCCCTTAACACTGGGGTCTTTGAAAGAGATGTAAAAAATTCACATTTTTCTGTTGAAGAATAACTGTCACAGAATAAGATAAGAGCAGCTTTTTAAAGTACAACAAAATGTCAGTATCCTTTCTCCAGCAGTGCTTGTGTGTGCCAGTAATGACTGTGTGCGGGGAAAGATCTGTGTAAGTGTGGATGGCCTTTCTCAGTTCTGGAGCAACCCTTCCAGAAGTTGTCTCTGCATCATCCCGACCTAAGAGAAGGGTCTGTGAACACCTCCAGCCTCTTTGAAAATTCCCAGGACTATTTTTGAAAATAACAGAATGAATCTTTTCCATGTAGATTATAAGAGGCTCTTGATAGCCAATTTCAGTTCCTTGACTGTTCAGTGGACATGAAGGGTTAAAAGACTATGATGATGATGAAATGATTGATAAATAAAATTCCATTCTGTTTTAATTAAATCACAGTAATAATAAAATTACCACTAATTATGATCAAGGAGAAGTTTGTATTACGTAACAGACTGCTTAATTTTATATCTTCTTTCCTCCTTGATTTTCTCATGGTTATAAGAGAAGTACAAGGACTTTAATTTCTGTTTTATTTCTGTTTTTGTGAAGTGACTTGTCCATATTATGGTGCAATTAGCCTTCCTATTTCCTACTCTGAAAATAATATAAATATTTCCATCTGCAATTAGAAAACTGAGAAGCTACTTTTCACTGATTTTTTCACACACTCTTATTTGAGCATATTATTTCTCTTGTTGATAGAAACCAGCATTTATTTTAAGGGATGCTGGCAGATGTGCAGATTATTCTTCAAAACTTCCTGTTTCTGTCAGTTGACAGACTTTTGTTATAATTTCAGATATTGGTGCACTTTATTTATGAAGATAGCTTTCCTATCTGTGTCAGAGCCAAGAGAGAAGGAGTTCTGTTTTATCCTTTCTGCATAAGATACTACGACAGTCACAATACTCTGAAACATCCACAGCTGCAGTTTGCAGTTTACTGATGCCTCACTATATTAGAAAGACCAAATAATAAAATTTAGTAACATATGGGAAGAGCACTGGCTGTCATATGTTTTCAGAAACTATTTTAAAAGATCAGTCAGATAGTGTCTAGGTAATGTGTTTTTTAATCATCTTGGTCTTGAGATCCCTTCTGATCCCTTTCTTGGCAGAATGAGGGTTGATTTTATGGTGGTTTTTTGTTTGTTTGGGGTTTTTTTAACCTGTTCACATATGTGGCATAATGTCTTTCCCCTTCTTATTTTAACCCAGAATGGCTTGATGTTAAATACTAAGCTAATGGGAGCACTGATTAATTATTAAATAAATTAATAGATTAATCAGTTAATAAATTACGAGTTCCCATTAATGCAGATTGCAGTTGTCCATTAGTAAGGAAATGGACAAAATTCAGGGTATTTTGTCAGTGTATGAATGCAGAGTTAAATGTTCTCCCTCACAGCAGAAATTACATCAGTGGGGGCAGTTATCATGCAATGTGTTGAAAGGAAAATTTTGTGTTTGTTTTTTTTTTAAATAAACATTAGTCAATGTCAAAATCAGCATTGACCAATAGTTAAAGCTACACTAGGACTTGCAAAAAGTATAAATTCTCCCGTCTTCAAAAAGCTTACTATGTGGCACACAACTTTTATCTTGTAAAAGTGACTTTTTCTCTAACAAAAATTACTTTCTTTAAGAAAATAGATCTACTTTGTGGTACTACATACATCTAATAAGATAAAACATCTTTGAGGAGATATTTTCTTAAGTTTTAAACACTCTGCCTGCTTCTTTTCTTGCTCCTTGGCAAAGGAATAGATAAAAAGGCTTGATGAAAAGCTAAAGAATACTTGAAGAATATGCTAAATAATACTCATATAGGTTACCTGAAAAAATACCACTAAACTTACAGAATAGACACTATCATTATGAAAACGTTGGTGAAGTGAAATACTAGAATATTAGATTTCTATTAATGCTATGACTTTTTTTTTTAAATTTGACTGCTATGCTATTTATGATAAAGGTTAAATAAGATAGGAATAGATATAGGGAAGATTTAAAATCACATTTGTTTAGCAAAAATGTGTGAAGTTAATGAAAGTACTGATGTTTAATCACTTACTACTGATCTCAAACAACTTTCTGAAATTAGAAGGTTTATCTAGGAAAATAAATAAATATAACATCAAGAATTAATACATGAAAGAAAATACTAAATTTGCATGAAATATTCATAATTTGATTTAATAAAAAAAAACTATATATGTGTGAAGGAATGAGGAAAAGAAAGCTTGGGTTTCATACATATGCATATACATATACATATACAGTAATTTCAAGATTATAAGCCACATGTTACAATACAGAGTGTGATAAAAGGTATCTATTCTATCACCATCTGTTGAGGGTGGGGGCAGTGATCCTTAT
>PYHW01010050.1:129216-145488 GCA_013186435.1 Turdus rufiventris | reverse complement strand
GAAGCTCCTGCCTTTCTCAGCAGACACCTGTCCTCCAAACTGAAAAAGCAACTTTTCATTCTTTGTCCATATATAAGCCGCACCTGATTATAAGCTGCATTCCAGGTTTGGACCAAAATTTTAGTCAAAATTGTGCGGCTTATAATCATGAAATTACTGTAAATATACATATACATATACATATACATATACATCATATACATCATATACATCATATACATATACCATTCCACCAAATTTATCAGTCATAATAGGCATTAGTACTAAATTCCTTAGAAAGTATAAACCAAGATGAATTTATTTATCTCTCTCCATTAGCTAGAGTTCCAGAATAAGATTCGTCCTAGACAGCTGCTGGGTATCTACTGAAAATCTAAAATGAGGCCAGATATCTCTGGCCCTGTTAGACAAAGTGGAAACTATCATACTTTTTTTTGCTGAAGTCCTTGAGAAATTGTAAGAGAGTTTTTCATATATTTGTGTATGAGTTTGCACACAGCACAAAAGATGCTGAAGAGAACTCCAGTATACATAACAAGAGCAATGTAATTTATTAGGGATTAGGATAATATTAACAAAACAAATGTATTTAGTTATGATTTGACACTCCCCCAAAAATGGCACTCACCTCGTAAAGGTAAAAGAGCATGACCTATATTCTACAGTTATATCTCATATTGAAAAGCTGTTTCTGATGTACTGTGAAAGTCTTGCAACCACAGATAGAAAAAGTATTTGAGAACATTGGGAGCATCCAGATTGACAAGTAGATAAGTATGTTTTATTACTTCTTATATAATTCTTCAGTAGAACATCCAAAACTGATATAAAAATGATGGTTTTCCCACTTCTCTCAAATCTATCATGAGAATTTTGGCTTTTTTATTTTTTTCCCCCAATCCAATCAATCTTACTCACAATCATTTAAAACATTTGTTTTTGCAGTATTTAAGGTAGAATTATGTAAATGCTTCTGTGTTCATGATGTTGGCTGGAGCTGTGAGTAAGGACAAGCAGAGCTATTGCAGGCACTATGTAAGCACATAGAAAACTGATTTTGTGCTATGGAATAGGAAGGAATGGGCTGGTAGAAGGAAGACGTTAAGAAAGACAAATTTAACACCAAGGAGAGCTGAGAAATCAAAAGTAGGTGGCTGAACTCAGAAAAGCTTATTGAGGTCTTTATGGAATTTTCCTTACATCACTGGAAAAGTACTGTGATGACAGCACTCTATGCAGAGCATAGTTGCAGCTCATTCCTATTGCCAGAGGGTTATGGGTCTTGGTGAAAAATGCAGGGGGTCAAGATAAAGCATGAGCTTCAGTAAGAAGTTTGCCTGGCTGGTTTACAGTGAGGGGATAATATAAAGCAGCAGGAGCAAAAAAAAAAAAGGACTAGCTCAAATTCCCAGGAATTTATTAGCTTGCTTGGTGTACATAGGTCAGGAAAGCTAGTTCTTATTGTCTGTAAGTGTTTAAATGTAATTTAAACATTTTATGTCACCTTTATGTTTGCTGTTGACAGTGAAGGGATGCTCTAAACCTTTGGATAACTAGAGCTGCATCAGAATGTTTGGACTCCTCTGCTGAGTTACCTGCCTGGACTTAGCTGTAGATATTAATATTGCATAAATCTGCCGGTATTTTTGTAGATAAGGGAATATTTCTATCAGTCACTGTTCCTGTAATAAAAAACAAATCATATAAAAACCAGCAACACAGCTCATTCCCTCATTTGGAATCTGCTGCATAACAAATTAATGGCAGTGTGCATGAGTAACGAGAAATGCTTCAAACCTGGAGATTCATTTGTTCGGACAAACGTTGCTGACTGCACTGAAATAGATTGCACCACTGGCATTATATTTGAGTCACTAAACCCAAATTAGCCACTGCTGTTGCTGTTACTGCTGCTACTGCAGCAGATGAGCAGAGGTCAGAGATAGGTAAAGTAAAGAACAAGTCCTACTATGTAAAAGTTTCAATCTGTGTAGGTGAGACAGTGAAGATTTTTGGCTGGAAAAAAAATCAGGAAATTGAATTGCTCAGTATCAGGAGGGCAGGAGAAGAGTTAGCAATGAAACCCCAACTTATTTACTGTGAATCTGTAAAACCATAAAACCTCTCCAGAAAACTAGACTGTCATTGTCTTTGTCCTGTTGTGTCCTTTTGAGAATAAAGTACTGAAAAGAGAGCTTTGTTGTAAACTATTCTGCTTCTAAACCTGGACAGCAATCACTTCATTATAGTCAGTAATTTGAAATTATAGCTAGTGGCTATTGATACTTATTTCCTTTAAAGTGGTATGTTTCATGTTGAACTTCCCTCCCATCTGTTATAAGAAAAGCATGATGAAAGATTACAAAAAAAATAGAAGTCTCTCAATCTGATTAAAAACTATATACATACATATATATATATGCGTTAATTCAAGACAGGATTTTTTTTATTAATTACTGCTATTCTATGACTACTAAAGTATGTTTCCTGAATGTATATTTGTATGTGTAAATATTCCTTACAATTTAAAGAGCATACTTAAAAATGAAAAATATTCATTCTGATTTTTTCAGCCTTCCTTTTACAAGCATGGGGCATTGCATGCCATTGTAGGAAACTATGACACTGATTTTTATCTCAGTTATTACATGCAGAAATAGGTAATAGTACCTAGGTGTAGTCAGCTGATTTACACTTGTATAAAAATGCCTAAGTGATAGGAGGATGCATTAATATTTTTGGAGGTCTATGTTTAAACAGGAAGAAAATAAATATGTCTTTGTACATGGACGTGGCTGGTTTTACCTTTATTATTAAGAATATTAAGAAAGAGTGAGAAGTAAAAGGAAAGGGAGTAAGAATATCAGTTCTTTGAAATAAAATGTTCTTATGCTTGAATTGCAATTTGTGAAAATTGTTTCCCCCTATGAAGTATGAATGTCGACTTTGCTAGAAGTTCAGCAGTGCAGAAGAATTCTGTTCTGTCTTTTCTAAATATTGAAACTAAACATAAAATAATGTTTTTTCACATTTTGGTCCTGTCTATTGCTGTGCCTATAAGTGGGAGAATTCCTTGATGTGGTTCTTGATCATAACCCTGCATTTGGTGTTCTGCTTCACAGAAACCAGTTTCTGTTCCTGGAAGTGAACAGCTCTTGGCCACCTTGGTCACAGCTGCTGCTGTGCACATCAGTCCTTAAATCCAGTTTATCAGATTATAATTGTACTGAAGAAAGTTCTGAGAAGACAAAGCAACATTTTGCTTCTGACACATGGGTGAACATTTTGCAGAAATTGATATCATAAGTACTGAGGTGCATATCAATGAAAGACTGAAAGGCAATTTTAAAATCAAATCTTGATGTCACAGCAATCCAGTCATATACTTTTTTCAAGCTCTTATTTTTTTCTATCTCCAGCCTCTTCTCCCTGTTGCCTTCAACTCTCTGTCTTTAAGCTGTGTTTAGAACTGAAGTATTGCAATTCATCCCAAGCTAGAACAGAACAGAACAGAGCAGAGCAGATCAGACCAGACTGCCCCTGGGTCTTTCCTCACACTCTTCCTGTAGATGGGAATAACACTGTCTGGCTTCCAGCCAGCAGGGACCTCCCCATCCTCCCAAGATGACAGCATGGGATCCTGCCATAACATCTGCTAGCTCCTTCAGAATTTCAGAAGAGCTTATTTAGGATGATACAGAGAGGAAATGCCAGAATCTGTGATCTCACAGAAGGACTATTGTCAGTGTACAAGTTCTGAATCTTTACACACTCTGAGTTTCCTTCATTTTCTCATCTCTAAAGGAAAGATGTGCAAGTGGATGGGTGTGGAAAGACAGGAACTTTTCTGGCTGTGTAGTAAATTGGTCAAATATAAGTCAAATAGCCTTTGGAGATTCAGTGTAAAGTACGTGCCATAATGTCCTGATTTTTAGAAGTCCATACTTATAAAAAGTAATTTAGACACAACAGTATTGGAGATAACTGACTTTTGAAACATATTCAGAATTCCAAGTAAATCTCTTTTATTTTTTAGCTGATCATAAGGGTAGGTGGGATCTTCATATTTCCTTTTAATTTTATTCTGTTATGAAAAATGTATTATTGACAGACCTTTGAGGGTGTCTTTCAAACTGAGATTTATGAGGAAGGATTCAAGTGAAAGAGAACTTACTCTAAATAGTCACCTCCTTATCAGGTCCTTTTTACTTCTATATGCAATTATTTTAGCATTTAGAACAGCATTTTTCATGCTTCTCTTTACAGTTAAAAAAGAAAAACTAACAGGTAGCAAGACTGAAAACGATGAAACAAAATCCTTATAAAAATAATATAGTGTTAAGACTTCTCTGGTTCAAGAGGAAATAAGCTACTTAAACACCTAACATTAAAACTATGTGTTTAAATAATCCATATTAAAAAAGAATAATTGCAATTGGAAGTGTCCAGAATCTCAGTCTTGTGAAGACCTACCATGCAAAACTTTTTAAATATTTAAAAAATATTTTTCATTGTAGCAATCCATTTGGAAAAAAGATGTTAAATTGATCATCTGGGAGATGTGTACTGAAGAGAGCAGACTTGTCACAGTAATGTGTTCACTTAAATTTTGATTTGATCACTTCTTCCTACTAGACTATTCAAGCATTTAAATTCTGTATAGTAAAATCTGTTTTGCTATGTTGCTTTCTCCCTTAATTTGCAGCAGAATAAATATGCTGAATTCTGAAGGGGGGTCAGTTTTTCTGCAGAGTTAATAACTAGGGAACAATCATCTACATTATTGTTCATGAATGCTAAAAATGTAATAGGTATTCCAGACTGGCAATTTGATTGCTATTGCTGTAATGCATTATAGTAGTTCCAATTATCAATATTAATACCACCATGTTGGGGTTTTTTTTGTTGTTGCAGAACATGAATTAATTTGTTCACTTTCACTTATCTTTTTTATTATATAAAAATATTAAAGGTTTTAATCCAAAACAATTCCTATCATATCAAAATTCATTTTATGAAAGCTTGCAGTGATTCTCAAAGAACTGTGTAATAATATAAAATCTTCTCCTCTTGGATTTATAAATTAAGTTGCTAAGAAGAATCTAGATATCAGGATATGGAGAGATAAGATCTTTTTCATTGTGGTCTCTAAATTATTACTAGCTAGGAGTATTAATAAGCAAGAATAATAAGTACTTATTTTTAAAATAATATATGAGTGGGTGGGCATTAATGAAATGTGTACAGGTAATCTCATCTTCAAAGTAATTAAAAGTTTAAAGGGATAGGAAGCAGAAAATGTATGGAGTAGTATTAAGACCCATAAATCACAGAGGAACTTATTGATTAAAATTATTTTAGGGAGCAAATTCATATGTTGTCACCTTTCATGTGACAACTGTGGAGAGAATTTGCTTGATCATAGCAGAATTTGATCCAGGAATGGAGATGTTGATCCCCGGTCACTGATAATTTTAGGGTTTTGTTGGTTTGGGTTGTCTTATTTATCAGGAAAACAATTATAATATTTCTAATCAAGGAAATTAAGAACTTTCAAAGAGAAAAACTGGTGAAACAAGTTCAGAAAAATTCTACAGTAGCTCTATGAGCAGGTCTTGATCCTTGCTCAAAAGTCTTGTGGCTCTTATGGATTTATTTTGCTATTGCTAAATGAAATACTACTTCTGGCCAGTAATACTGATAGTTTGTCCTTTTGAATGGTCATTTCTACAGTCTGAAAGGGAAAAAATAATGAGATCTACTCATGTGAATACTAATTGGCCATTGCATGCAGAAGCAATAGATGATGAACCTTTGCCCCAGAGCAGAATTCAGAAATCACAAAAGCTATTTTTTGCCAAAAAAAAAAATCAAGCCTGACAAAAAAGGTGAAAAAACATTTGAATTGTTTTTTAAAAGAAAACAGAGAATTTGTGGAAACAGTAGAATAAATCAGTAGGTTAGAATGCAGCCCATGGATGAGTGTAGGAAACATTCAGCATCAAAACCTCATGATGTAAATGGTTAAGGATATGATCTGATGAAGAAGCAGAGGAAGAAGCAGTAGCATGCCCAGGGCTCATAAAAACAAGGTGACATCTTCTGATTTTAAGGCCTTTATCTTTAAATATTCTGAGGGTTTTCTACCCTTACACTCTTCTCACTGACTTCTTCACAAATACAGTGAGAAAGAATGTTTAAATATATCAAGAGAGCACAAAATGTCTTATACAGGTGTGAGCCCAAGAAAAAGATGTTAACTTATGTGTCACAGTAGAAGAAAGTATCAGATATTCATCAGTTACTTCCCTACAGCATTTTTAAAGAGAAAACAAGGTAAGATACTTTCTGGGAAAACATAGAAATGTCCTAATAAAATTGACTTATATGCCTTATATTTAACAGGCTTGCCCATCTAATATTGACATCTGACAAATGATGCTAATGTAATAGTTAATTTTTGTTATTGCCAGTGGTTAGGGTACTATCTGGCCAAAACTGTCATATTTAAATTTAAATGCAACTTGTACCTGAATTCTTTTGAAAAGATCAGTGGAGTTAAAGTCTTGACATCTATTTGTGACAAATATCAAAAGACAGAATATTCCAAGACAAAAAAAACCCAAACAAACCCCAAATTACTTATCCGTTATTGAAAAATATAGAAAATGGGATTTATGGGGAAGTGTTAAAATGGTCAGCATAAAATTATCACTTGAAAAATCATAAAGGAGTTGAAATTGATACAATCAATAAAGAATTGAAGGAGGATAATGCACTTAACAACAGGGAATATTGTTTTAATGAAACCATCTATTTTTGCATAAAGTTGGTATTGCTTTTGATGGGATTACATGTAGAGCTGATTAAAGTAACCATATTGACACAGCAAATTTACTGTTGTAAAATATTTGGTTTCATTAAACATGATGAAAATTAGTAATGTACCAAATCAGTGGCATTCCATATTGAAGGGATTAAAGAGTGGCAAACTGATAAACCCCACAAAAAACTGTAATATAATGTTAGAGGACAGGCTCTAGTAAAGAAATCTGCAGAGATCCTGTTTGTGGCTGAATCCTATTCCTTGTTTCAATCAATGTGTGAAATAATTACAGTTGGACAAAGACAGATTTTCAAGCCCACCTTCTTGATATTAACTTGGGACTCTAGCCAGTGTTTCTGAGCATTCAGGACATGATCCACTTTTGTCTTGTGTCTGAAACCCACTAAGAACCAAAGCAAAATGGAGCATCACCACTGATGGCATTTGGAGCAGGATCTGGCCCTGCTGCTGTGAGTGTCCCAACAGGGATTCTGATTGCTCCTGGCTCCCTTGGCATCATAGAGTAATTACCCAACTTGGTCACTTGAGACTTCTGAATTGTCCAAATAAAAGAAAGCATGCCATACCCATGGCAGGTGCAAGGGGACAGGGGAGAGAACAGCAAGAACAAAAAGGGAGAAAGCTTTTAGGTAAAGAGAAATCAGTTCAATTGGCCAAGTAAAGAGCAAAAAAAAATCAGTTGACACAAGGAAATCCTTTACCACCTGCCTCAAGAGGACTGATGACAGATCAGACTTTAAGGCCATCCTGAAATTTAAAGTTGTCCATTTCTTCTTTCTTTAATTCAGTCTTTCATTTCTGATGTCATAAGGTATGGGATACCTCTCTGCACAGTTTTGAACTGTCCCAGCTCTGTATCCTCTTAACTCCTTGCCCTCGCCCAGTTTACTTGCTGGGAGACAGAGTGGGGAAAAAAAAGAACATGTCAGCAATGTGCAAGCACTGTTCAGCAACATCCAAAACATTCATGTGCCATCAGCATGCTTTTAACCACAAATCTGAAACACAACACTGTACATGCTGCTGAGAAGAAACACCTCCATCCCAGCCAAAGGCAGTACAGAAATGAAACACCTCAGAGTCATCATGACACAGAATCACCCCTTATTCTCCACATCTACCCACCAACCGATCCAAGCACAGCAACACAAGCAAGTCTGTAAGACACCATGGTGTAGCGAGTGCAAGGCATCAACATCAGCTCATCTAAACTGTTGCGTTGCTTACCATATGGTCTGCAAAATACTTAATATGTTTATGCCAAAACAGTGATTCATTTGTGCTACATCTGCCACCACAAATTTGGTTATGTTTCCTGCATCATCCCAGAAATGTGAAACACTGAGGGCAGGCACTTTATTTACTGTTCCGTCTTCATACAAAGTCACTGAAGGTAAAGGAACTTGTGCAAGGTGTTGCAGGGCAAACAGTACTTTTGGATAAAAAATTAATATGATCATGCAGAAGCTGATTTATTGTTTACTTTTAGTTCCAATTATACATTTTAAGATTACTGTCCACGCGATTACACGATTTTTGATTGGTGTTTTTATGTTGTTTACGTTCTTTGTACGAGCTCTTTAGGTATGATGATTGGTTGTTTAGAACGTTGCTGCTCACTTTTATTTTAGGTCTTTTAATTTTGTTATGCTGTTTTTCAGTTTCTTCTTTTTTAATTTAGCATATTTTATTTTTTAGTAGCCTTGAAGGGTTTCAACAAATTGCAGAAAAACACTTAAAATGGCTTATCTAGTGCACTTATATGCACTTTATGTTATAAACATTGGTTTAAACTAAGAAATATGTAGAAAAACAGCTAGGTATGGGAAAATACAGTAAAATATGTAGAAAAACAACTAGGCAGTAAAATATGGAGAAAAACAGCTAAATACAGTTTTGTTGGTGCATGCGATACAGACCATGGCCAACACTTGTTCAGACATGTCACTATGGCCCAGACTTGCTCAGCAGTACTACACGGTGGTGTATCAGATACCTGTGATACTTCACTCTTGCTGGCTGCAACAGAAAGAGAAGTTGAGTGTTTTCTGGGAATACTAAAGCTAAAAAGTCAGTGACATTATTGCCACTTGAGGAACAAACCATTATTTTTCCTCTTTTAGAAGCTTCAGTGTATGAGGCAAGTAGTGAGCAGGACTCTAATACTGCATTATATCATCCTCTACTCAGACTTCATAAATAAACAGAAATAATTAAACAGCTGGAGAACAGTGAAGAGATCCACAGCTAGCTACAAGTTGATGTGTCTCACCAGAGATGCAATGAAATGCATGTTCTGATTATTTCATCTACTCTTGCAAACCTATGAAATGATGAGCCACATTCCATATTATTATATTGTAGATCCCTCTTTCTGTACTGCTTCATGTGGAGAGCTAAGTCCTCATAGTTGCCATTTTTTGCCACTGACCAGAAAAGATCAAGTCAAGTCATGTAAGGATGGGAGCTATCTTGCCTTATTTTAGATCTGTACAGTCTGGGTTTTGACAGCTGCTCTACCCTCCCTTGAGAGCTGATGAAGAAATATGCTCGTGGTTCAGTTCACCTGATCTATTTTAGACACCAGGTTTTATGAAATTAAGTACTGAACTTAGGTAACTTGGGAACTTAAAATGGGAACTCAGAGTGACATCATAACCTCACCACCTGGTACATTGCACCTTTGCAACACTCTACAAAATATTATAGAACGTTGCAAAAAATTCATTACTAGTTTTAAACAATATTTATTAAGAGGTATCAAATAGAATTTGTTTTTAGTAACATGTTTTTGGGATAACCATTCTATTTTGGGTATATTAAGAAAACACAAAAGGGCTTAATGTAAGAAAGTGACTTTATCCTGCTAGAATATGGTCTTAACTATGTTATGTTTCATCTGGTGGTATACTGTATCCAAATCTATACCCTATTGTGTATGTGAGATTTTGCTAGATGCTTCTAATTAATTTTTTTTAAATTCAAATCTGGCATCCTTTGTAAACAGAAATCTTTAAATACGTATGGATTTCAAATTATCTTATTTTAGAACATATTACAGTAACATAATATTGATGCACTATACTGGGCATGGTAATGCTGAGGTATTCAGGAATCTTAGTGGTCATTAATTAAGCTAGATGAAAACAGACTACATGGAAGCTTTTTTCTGCACCTTTGTCTCAGAAGCAAATATACATATAATTTATTGTATATATTATAAAGCTACTGGAACACCATTTGCTCTTGTGGGACAGACTGTGGCTTTGGGAAAGTAGAGAGAGGCAGAGAGAAGAAAAAACAGATATTGTATACTACAGTGCAGTTGAGGCAGATCAATGTTATATAAACATTTGAGAATCCAAGGAATTTCTTCAGGTTATGAAAATAGGTTGCAATGTTGAGATGGTTAGACAGGTGGCAAACTGAGACTACAGTTTTATGCCAAAAATATATCTAGTTACACAGTTAGTTCTGCTACTCTTTAGTAACTATCATACTTTCTGCTCTTCTCTTCAGTCCATTCAGAGTATCCATGCACCAGACTTGTTTTTGGGCATTGAGTGTTCCTTAGTGTATGTTTCTTCCACTATAGCAATAATAATCTCTGCAGGGGTGCTCACATTTTGATAGGCGCTAATATTATATCAATAGTAAGAATAATGAATTTTAAAATTGCCATAGGTTTGATTTCAATTGTTTGTAAATCAACAGATTTTCTCTCTCTGTTCTTAGAATGGATGAAGTCATAGAAAGTATCTAAAATGAATTTGTGTTCTCAGATATAAAGTGCCTGTTAGGCATTTTATAGAGCTGACAGAGTTTCAAAAAGCTGCAGAAGCAAGTCAGCTTGCTCATATTTATTTTGAAAATGCACTCCACACTCATAGACTTAGAGGGAGCTTAATTACAATCAGTGGAATAATTAAGTTGAGGGAAATGTGCAATGGAGAACAGAAATGAATAGAAAACATATTCACAAGTGTACCTTTGGGCAAATGCATTATAGGCACAATATTGTCATTATGTCTCTCAAATCACATCATTATTTGCTCTGGTGTATGTGTGGGAAGCAGCCTAGATTGTACGTGGTTTTTACACTCATACTCTGATCCATATTTAAACATTTTACAAATGGTGCCCTGTAGTAACACTAGCCTTCACTTGGCACACAAGTAATTTGGTGTACAGCTGAACTTTCACAGTGCATTCCTAAATCTGAAAAGGCACTGCTATCTAAAACGCTCTGATTCTCTCCCTCCCTCTCACAGTCCACATATTTGAGGAGTACTTATAACAGTTTGTTCACCAGAGTTTGACTCACAGGGAACAGCTCTTTGCAGATGTATTATCTGCTGGTTCCAGTCTAGTTGCAGTAGCCAATTGCCACTGTTTCAGTGACCACAGCTCTCTGATAAATAAAATGCACACCAAAAAGGTCTCCCAGAACAGGTAGTTTCTGAGAGTGGAATGGTCTTAGAGAGCCTTATCATGCTCTTTTTAAATTCTGAATTCTTATCTCTTGGTGCACCTTGCAGTCCCAAAACCATAAGTCCTATAATGGGAGCCCTGCTTTTTATCTCTTTTCCTAGCATTTGCCATGATAGACATGGAAGAGGGAGGGAGAAAAAGAAAACAACAACAAAAAAATCTGAATCACATTTGCAGGTTACAATTAGATCTGCCTAAATACTTCAAGGTGGTCACCAACATACACAGAATTCTATGTTTGAAAGGGTTAATACTGTGATTTGGACAAATACTTAAAAATAAATGTTTGATATCTTTGCATTCAACAGCAGAAATTCCTGTATTAAGGAGGAAATTTCCTTCAATATCAGCAAACTGATTTCAGAAAATTTAGTCCAGAATATTTTGGCCCTAGGATCATGCCAAACTTTTAAATTGCCTTTTCAATATCACAGAAAATTGATCATAGATACTGTGCCTACATATAAGAATAAAAAAGAGATTAGAATCTTTAAATTGTTAATATTGATTTTTAAAATTCTAACAATTTAATAGAGCAAGGTGTAAGGTATGCTAATGAATATTTAATCATTAATGGGGCAACTTGTTAATGATTGGGCTCTTCATCAGAAAAAATGCAAGTATACTCTGTATTAATCTGCCTGAGCTCATAAATAAAAAAGATTTGGATTCAGAAGAGAAGGTAATGTAAATGATCATCTATTTTTGCATGGTAAAGATGCTCAAACAGTAACATATAAAAATACACCATTGATGTTGATAGCTACCTGAAATGTAGAGATAATTTTTCCCACAAACCAAATGTTCATGTTGAACTCTGAGGCATCAAACACCGAATAAAAAATACCACAGACATGAAAAAAATAAGGAAGGAATTTGGATGAGAAAAGGAAAACCAGAACTTACACTTATTTATAGATTTCCCTTCAAATTTAATACCAAATTTCGCTGGAACTTAACCACAATTCAAATCAGCCTTAGGAGATTGCTATTAATGCACAGGTAGCAAGGTGGATGGAACTGTGAGGAGGCACCTGGGCTTCCTGCAGCCTCCTGTGAGTTTGGAAATTGTTATTGCTCATTTTATCTCTGATCACCACAGAACCTCACTTGGTTTCATTCCCTCTCCTACTTGCACCTTCCCATTCTGCCACATCCTTTACTCAGAAGCAACACAAATTGTTGTTGTTTCAGCATGGAAACTGTCTAAATATGTCTTACGTGTGTCTATTTGGAGATTTATGACCCTCAGGATGAGTATGATTTGTAGCCAAAGGCTGCAAAAGTCACCTGCAGCAAACAAGGAATGTGAAGACAGGCAATGGGAAATAATATAGGCACAGACACAAAAAAGGAAAGAAGCCTGAACTTTGTTTCATTTTGAAGGAAGGGAATAAGAAATCCCATGTCAAAAATATTTAATGATAACAAGGAGTTTAGAGGAGGCAAACCATTAATTTTTACCCGAGTGAGTAATCCATGGTTAGAAAAGCACACAAGCTTAGAAACTGGCAGACTCAAAGTGACTGGATGGAAAAAATTGTGGCTTTTTTTCACACAAAGAGCACCCTATTGATCTAATTCCTGCATCCTACTACCGACACTTTGGATTTTAGCTGAACTTTTAAATACCTCTTTTTGATAGCTAACAAAATGACCGAGATCTACAATAGGAAGAACAGTAAACTTTAACAGAGGTTTTTATTGATTGCAATCTCACTTACTTCAAGGCATAAACCTGCCTTTAGACAGTGAGGGCTGCAACAAACTTACTGCAGTAATTTTAAAGACCCATTATTTTGGGACCATGTTGTGCATGCCTTCTGAAAGATCCAGTGTCTGTTATCAAAAGACAGGATAATGGACTGTGGGAGTAGTGATCACAAAACCCTCTATGTGCTTGTGTGAGACAGTGAGACAGATAGGAACCTGGGGTTTATGCTTTTCCTAATTATCTCTGAAATTAGTATGGCAACAATTTGCAGAGTGTCTCAGTACAGGTGTGATGCAAGCGAATGTGTTTGTAAGACGGCATTATAACCTCTCTGCGAGAGGCTCTGGGAGAGTTTCTAATCCATCAATGCAGCTGGCTGAAAGTGCATGCTCCCAGCTGCTCCTTTGAGCCTCTGTATTTTCCAGTGTCATGTGGGAGCAATCTGTCAGAGCAACCATGTCATAAAAACAGCACAGAGCCAGAGTCTGCCAGTTTGATAAAAGCTGCAATAGGATTGACTAACATGCTGACATAACAAACTTAATATCACTTGAAGAGCTTAGGAAAAAGCAGAAACTAGGGGAAGAAGCCAGACAAAAAGTAACTTTACTGAAGAGAAAGAAAGTGTGTAACCCAGCCTTTAAAAACCATTATCATTTTAGGCCATGTGCCCATATGAATTCTCAATTTACTTTTTAATCTGGAGTTAAATAATTAGATATTTGGACACCATCTCTTGCTCTGTTGGGTCTCTACCTGTGCCTGCATTAAAAAAATTATTTTTGACTGCATGAGATTTGCAGTGAAGAGTGCAGGTGGCCTCCAAGAATGCTCTGTTTTGTCAAGATCCTCTACAGCATGTGGAAATGCTGGTGAATATCATTAGTGATTCTGGATCACTACATGACACTGCCGTGTATTCTTCTCATGAGTTCTGGAGAGGTAATGAGCTCTGTCACTCCAGAATGAACTGAAAAACTGGAATGACTTACTGGAAAGCAAACAGATTGGGGTAAGGAGAGTGAAATGAAACAGAGCAAAGTGAGTGACCTTTGAAAATTGATGTGCTGGTTTGAAATTTCCCAGGTAAAAGATACAATCATATTACTAAACCTTATTCTCACATGAAGCAGGATGGTCAATTTGTTTGGTCAAATTTAATAAATGTTAGAGTCTTATAAAGCTTCTGGGAAAAAGGATTTGAGGTGACATCAAATCTGATAATAAAGTTACCCAGAGTATGATCAGTGGCAATTTAGCAATTAGCTCTGTCAGCATCTCTGTAAGATCTGTAACAAATCATAAGTTTTTAGTTAGCCAATGTAATAAAAGTATTTAACAGCAAAGGGAAAGTAACAGAGGTGATAAATTTGTTTGGGCATAGAATATTGCCTTCTTATGACAATTACATGATCTGGAGAAAAAATGTGTTTTATTATATATGGTATACTTAATGAGACAGAATATTAATATTCTGTCAGGTTAAGAAATATTTGGTTTTTTGACTTTCTTCAAATCTCATAGATCATAACACTGTTGGTTCCAGGTTGGGAATGAAGAAGTTATTATGCAAATTGAACAAACATCAGACTGAGTAGAAATAGAAACAATTACTATAGGCTGAGAAATACAGCAGAAGCATGGAGAACAGAGATAAAGCAATAGGGAAGGGTTCACAAGAAATAATCCCATCCCTTTGTACAATTTAGGTGAGAAAGTCTGAGAAGAAAGGAGGTGAGCTTGGTAATTACCTTCTCGCAAGCCCAAATTTGTCAAGTAGTGTGATATATAGCATGTCCAGCAGAGATCTAGGATAGTGAAGTCACAGAGTGGAGTATTCACAACTCCAGACTGTAGGCAGCTAGTTGAAACACTGAAATAACCACCCAAACACCTCACACAGTTCATGGAAAGAGTAGTAATCTGAAGCACTTGAGTTAGGGGGCTACCTTTAGCCACTGACCACACTGAAGTTGGATGTGTGAATTCCTCCTGAAGTGCCTTATTACAGCACAGCCTGCAGCTCACCCGGGTGCCAGGTCAGGGCATTGCAGGGCACCAATTATGTACTGCAACAGCACGTGCACCTCTTCCTACAAAGTGGTATTTATATGTAATAGTCACTGATGGCTCTCAGCCTACCCTGAGGTTATGCACAGCTGCAATGGAAAGGTGGTTATATTACATAAAAAGTCAGGTTAAGAAGGGTAGCAGCTTTTTGGGACAAGTTCTGCAGAAGATGAGGTTATGGTAGAATAGAAGGGGGAATCTCTAGCTTTTGAGATTTCTGAAAATGGACTGGCCTACAGTGAAGGAAAATCTTGTGCTGGGCAGAGGCTGAGAGGACTGCATGGTCCAAATCCAACTCTGACTTGCACAGTTACAGATGTATCCCACTGTTCTTTCAGGAAAGGGCTTGAGTTTTTGAATTTTATTTCTCCAGTGCATTACTTGTCCTTTGAAAGACTTACAAAGCAGAAATCACAAGAAAGGAGAAGGAATAGATAGAAAAGGGATTAATATATAGGAAAAGGATTAAGAGGAAAGAATAATTGAAGCAGCACTTACCAATATTGCAAAGCTCACTAAGAGCGATACTGGTTGTGGCAGAGTTGTCCAACACAAAAATAATCAGCAGCATCCTTTAACTGGGATAGTGGCACTGTTTGCTCACATCATCCTCTCTCCTCCCTTCTCTTGTCAATCTAGCTCAGTTCAGCAGCAAAACCCACAGAAATTTCGACTGTTTTTAAATCACTGAGGTAGTAAATAATAGATATATAAGAACTCAAATTGTTACAAAATAATTTGATGTAGCTCTTACCAGTGAGCCTGAAGTGATGGCTTTAGCAGTCTCATGAGATCTAAACAACAGAACTAGAGAAGCACTTAGGAGCGAGCAATTGCTTGACTGCTACAATTTGATTTGAAGCTGATCTAAAGGTGTAAGTAGCACAATTGACATTGAGTGTATGCAAGAATATCCATTAGTCTCTTTGCTCCTTGAAGGGTTAACTCCAACAGCAGAGATGCATAAAAAAAGAAATAATACTTTTTTTTCAGATACTTGTATTCATAGAAAAATATCAATGGAAATAAAGTCTGTCTGAATGTACTGTGTTTGAGCTATGAAAACCCTTCCTTCCTTCCTTCCTTCCTTCCTTCCTTCCTTCCTTCCTTCCTTCCTTCCTTCCTTCCTTCCTTCCTTCCTTCCTTCCTT
>PYHW01010050.1:118185-129166 GCA_013186435.1 Turdus rufiventris | reverse complement strand
CTTCCTTCCTTCCTTCCTTCCTTCCTTCCTTCCTTCCTTCCTTCCTTCCTTCCTTCCTTCCTTTTTTATCTTTCAGGAATTTTCTCTTTCTCAATATGCAATAATAGGAAGGGGTTTTTTGTTAATTTTATAATTTGAAGATTCAGGATACAGTAGTGAATGATTTTGCTTTTGCACAGAGAAACATTGTAGGATGTAAGATTGCCATATCTAAGTTCAATGAAGGCAGATTTTTCCTATTAAGTGCAACATGTATATAATTTTTTAATGGTTTATTTATTTTTTCCCTTAAAAAGAAGATGCACAGTGTCTGTGAGAGTGCTTAAGTGCTTACCACTGCCCATCAATGACTGCAGGTTAATTGTCTGTTCTGTTTTAAATGACTTTGTGGGTAACGCAGATGCTCAGTACTTAGCCCTTTCAGACTTGAGGTTCTGTCCCAATTAAACTTTTTGCTACATTCAGTATGTAATATTAAAATCCATTTGCAGTGCTTTCACCAGGCTTACTCCCTAACGCAGCCTGGCTGGGAGGCAGGGCTCTTTGGCATACAGGAAGGATATGGTTATTTCTTGTTCTCCTTCCTAGAGAACAAGTGGGAACGTTCCTCAAGCATTGGCCGCGCTTTGGTTTGCTGAGTGAGGCTCACAGACAGGCTCACCTGGCAATTTTTCTTTAATTACTCCAGGCTGATGGGATGCCCCACAAAGCAGTGTGCCATTCTCAACAGGCTGAGTGGGATAACTTTGCTGTGATGTGATCCCAACTGTAGCTGTTTCAATTGAAAAAAGAATTTTAAAACCCTCCTTGGACACAGCATCAGTAGTTAGATGACGGTTTGTACACAAGGGTCATAGCATCACTCATGTGGGTGCCACAGGGGACAGGATCCTGGCCTAGGAGGTATAGTAGCTTATAAAGTTCCATATGATGCACCTGGGCACCTGGAACTGACTGTCTGCATTAAATTTCAGCATTTTTGTTCAGTCCAATGACCTTTCTCCCAAACAGCCCCTCTGCTGTGTGCTCAGGCTGCATCATGCCCTGCTCAAAACCATTTTGGCAACTGGCAAAAAAAATTTCCCTGCACAACAACACTGAAGCACCACTTCTGGCATCTCATCATTCATCATTCGTTGGCACCTTAGCCTGGTAGCAAACAAAAGAATTTCTGAGCAGGAAGGAGAGCAGCCTTCTGATCCTTTATGATTATCTCTAAGAATATTTGACAAAAGAAAAGTTTCACTAGCTAATGACTCATATTTTTTATAGTACTACTCATACACCCAGGTGTGTTTGTGTAAGCCCAGTGCTTCCAGAAGCCTCCCTCCAATGCAGCAGGATGGTTTAAATCCAGGTGAGGCAGATGGGGATAAAGGTCCTGCTTTTCTTCTTCCTTTTTATCTTTCTAGGTGAGGGGAATAGGGAATACAGAAATCAGGGAAGCAGTGACACTTCTAGGGAGAAAAAACAACCAGGGAACCACTGGAGAACTAACTGTGAAGTTATTCTCCTCATGAAGATATAGCCCGAATATTCAGGAAACAAATATTTTGGATAACTATATGAGAAATCTATACTTCAAGCAAGGTGTGCCTACATAAAAATTGCCTTAAAAGGCTACTTAACCAGCGTGTGTTCCAAGATACATAGCAAAGCGTCAGCACTGAGAGAACCCAAGCTGGTGTAAATCACAAGTGTCACTTGCACCAGCCAACCATGTTATTTTATTATTTCTGAATCCTAACAATGTCCCTCTGTTCTTTCACACAGTGCTTCTGTGCAGTATGATTTGACTTCATGAAGGCTTTATGATTTGACATCTCTGAAGGCATAAACACTCCTTGAGGAATGTGAATCAAACAACAAATTCTATTTGTGAGCATTCATTTCTCGTGCTTTTAGTTTAGCTCATTCCTATCAGAACACAGCCTAAGAAAGGATGTCTAGAAAGGACAATTTCCCAGCAATGATTACTGTATGGGAAAATTTCTCTCATTGCAAGGCTGCCTGGAAAATTTTGAAGGTTGTTTCTGCTAGGAATAGCACCTTTATTCCCCTTAGTGTTTAGAAATGGCGTTCTGGACTTCTCAAAAAAATTAATAAAAATCCTTCCACCCCGCTGTACCCTAGTAAAATATCAAATATAGAGTATTGTCTGCTCAGCCTTAATAACAACTACCTTGTAATCACTCTATAAATATCCAGTGGTCTCTTAAAAGAAAACAAAATTGCTTTATGTTGTGGTTCCAAAAACTAATAGCCTGAAGGGTGTTTTCCTGTTTATTTATGATAGCTTAAGCTTGAAAATAGATATATTTGTTTCATTTATAAGCATTACAATTATTTTGCTAGGGCAGAATTATTCTTATAAGCCACTGTATCTAATTTCCCCTTCCTCCATCTTATTCTTGGGTTTAATTTGAGATTGTTAGCTTACTGCAGATAATTTTAGCAGTTCTGTTAAATGTTTCTTTCTCTGTGTGACATCTAATACACTTCTTATTCTGCTTCTGAAATTTATTTAGTCTGTGATCCTCTTGCTGCTTCCTTCTGCCACTCACAGGTCAGTTTAAATGAATATTAGTGCACTATAACAAGTTTGTTGGGAATTTTGCTTAACTTTTTTTCTTCACAATGCTAAGTCATTGGGTCATTTCAGTTGTTAGGTCATTTAATGACATAATGGGAACAGTTCTGTCCTTTCCATGGGATGGCAGGGGATGGGCCCCAAAGGCTCCCAGAAAGGACCAGGAAGGATCCCTCTTGCTGAAATTAGGCAAGCCTGAAGTCAGTTGTCTCCTTGGTCTCTCCCAAATCAAGGGGCTAAACTTGATGTTCATACATCAAACTTTCACTGGCCCATAAGAACAGAGACAGGACATGACAGCTCAGACTCAGTGGCAGAATTTTCTTAGTCACTCTTTTGGGATTTAAAAAAAAAAAAAAAAAAAGAACAAATATTTTCCAGTAAATTTTCTTTCCCCAAACCAGTGTAGATGGAAGAGTGAATGATAGATTTGTTCAGTATTTAGTCTATACAGGTATTCTATGAAGTTCGCATTGCTCTGACATAGACAAAAGATCTTCCAGGCGATGGCTGGGGTCCTGGTGCCCAGCTCCTCCAGGCTGGGGCAGCCAGCTCCCAGCAGCCCAGCACCCAGCAGCCCTGCTCAGATGCAAGGCAGAGGAGATTTTCAGATTCACCATTTGATACAAACATGTGGCCAGCCCAAGGTCACTGGCCATTTGCCAGTGTAAGCCTGAGCTGGGGAAATCTTGGGCTTCCCTGCTGTGGTTGCAATTAAAGAGCAGCACTGGGTCCAGATCTCTCCTGTCTAACAAGTGTGTGGGTGTCAGATCTGTTCTGGCAGAGGCCCTTGCATTTTATTCCCTTACACCCTGGACTTTCTTCAATGAGGGTGAGAAACATCATATTGGAATTTTATTTTCAGTGACACAATGTGATCCACACGTATATTAATTGTGCCACAGACTGAAGGCTTCATGTCCAAGTGAACAATTCTTTAAAGCATTTGGCAGCAATAACAAGTACCTCAAGGTTATGCCCTATCTCTTTTTTCTCTTTATGTCATCTGTAACAACTGTGGACTCTGACATTCAGTTAATTAAATTTGCCCACACTATCTGACTTGGTTGTGCAATCCCTCTTGAGGACGTAATTTTTGAAGGTAGTAAGCAAGAAGGATGGTTAACCTTGATGAGTCGTTTTGCCATAGTAGTGCGTTATTCAAGCAAAAGTTTAGGGTCTGCCATCTATTGCATAAATAATAAATCTCAAGACAGTACATAGACATGAAATATTTAAAGCATCTTTGAGGACAGATATCAGAACCAAATGAAATTATCACACAATTGCTGCTGTTCTATACCTACAAGTCTACCTACTTTAAATTTCTTGTAGTGAGTGGTGTTTCTCAGGTAACTGTAGTTAAGATGATTCCCATAAAATCTGTATGAAATGGCTTTTACTGTCTATGATGCTTTATATTTCAATGTGGATATGAAAAGTTGCTTTTGAAATTTTATTCTGGTATGATACTGGTGCTACATTTTCAGTATTGATACAGTCCAAAACTGAATCCATATCTTTATGCAATTTACCCTAATGTATGATATTTGTAGCATTACACTGAGGTAGTCCTATTTTGGTCTAACCTTTTTTGCAGCCTTTGACTCCCAGAGTTGCCATGCAGAAATCCTGCAGACACCCCCTGGTGCGTGTCTGGGCATCTCTGGACAGCAGGCTTGGTGTGCTGCCTGAGCTTGGGGGGTGTATGGGGCACACATGCACTGAAGATGAGCCTCCTGTTGGGCTCCCAAGCTCATAATCTTTGTGGTGAGACTGATGTGGTTTTGGCCTTGGAGTCAGATCTGACAGACAAGACAGAAAAAGATTTTGAAGTGTGGTTTGTTTTGTTTTCTGGTTTTTTTTNCCTTTTTTTTTTTTTTTTTTTACTTTGTTTCATTACCCAAGGTTGTATAGATTCTTTTTTTTCCCCCATAAAATAATAATATATTGATATAATAAAAATATGAACAATAATAACAATAATATATGTCATAAATCACACTAGCTATTTCTCATAATATGGTGACTTTACCAACTCATTTCAGGGAGGAGAAATTCTGTATAATTACAGCCTCCAGAATATCCCTCAATAAAACTTCTGGTGTACAGAATGAACTAATTCATGGCACTAGCAGTTATTGGTAGGCAATTTTCACTTGGTGTTTACTCTTACCACCCTTAAAAACCATGGTTTGATATCCAGAGCTTCCCCTCATGGGAAGGCAGAAATGTCATGGCACAGCTGGCAATTGATCAATAACTTTATGGATAAAAAGTGAAACACAGGACCAGATGTGCTGCAGCCTAACATGAAGTGCAGCACATCTAAAGGCACTGGGAAGTGATTATAAATCAGGTAATATTTGGGCCCTGAAAGCAGGTAAAATCAGATGCAGATGATAAGATGTAAGTCACACCACATTGTAAATTTAAAGCTAACCTGGGAGAATTTTCCTCTAATCAGTGGGTGCCAGCTGAATGTATGCAGGCAAGCAGTCATTCTAAGTCTGAGATTAGGCAGATTGATACCAGCTGTCTGACAAATCTCTAGCACTAGATAAGACTGGAGGTGGAGGAGAGAGAATTATAAATTGCATGCTCCCATTAATGCACTCATTTAAACATGCAATTTAAATGCTAATTGATGTTAATTCAGCCCAGAACTGGTGTTCAGCTGTTATTCATATACTGTAACTTGGCTGAAGGAATAGCAGTAAGGGCTTGGCAGGGCAGTATAGACAAACTCAGGGATCAATTCAATGTATGGTACATAGGTTTCACTTCATTTATGATTATATGTGTAATTACAACGAGATGAATACAGGCAAGAATATGAGTTGTGACCATTCTGCTACTGCAAGCTGACCACTCACTTAATGAATGACATTTTCCATCTTTTACATTGTCTGAAACGTTCTGTGTCTCAAAAGAGCTTGACTTTCTTTATTAAAACAACCGAAACAACTAAGAAGTCCCCAGGAAAGTGAAATATTTTCTTTTGATCTTAATGGAACACTCTTTAAAATTTTACCTTATTTTATTTTATTGTTTCAGGTGAGGAAAAATAGCTCAGTCCATAAATATTGCTATGCAGGAAAAATACGTTAGTCATGACACTAAGCAGTTGTTTACTAAGATGTCTATATTTAACTAAACTCCTTGTATTAACTTAGAGTAAAAATTTCACTCTGTGATTATATTTTTCAAGTGCATCTGCAATCACATGGTAAATTTAATAAATACTCTAGATGCTTAGTGAAATGTTAATCCACCTGTCACTGATCAGTTCCA
Source organism: Turdus rufiventris (assembly GCA_013186435.1). Lineage (NCBI taxonomy): Eukaryota > Metazoa > Chordata > Aves > Passeriformes > Turdidae > Turdus > Turdus rufiventris. The sequence continues at coordinate 123,282 of PYHW01010050.1, read as the reverse complement.
GTTACGCAAAAAGCTATTAATAGTGAAAAAAAAAGGTTACAAAATGTAAATGCTTGTGGTCGATAAATAGTAAATTTTCTAGGCTAACTTGTTCTTAGTGATCAGTTTGGCCTGCTCTCTTGTTAATCTAAGAGGTTAAACACTATGATGGAGGTGGTCGGATTTTTATTAAGCAGCCCAGAGTGCAGATTTGGCTGATGGTGTGTGTTAATATCATCTCCATACGCCATAAACCTGCTGGGTCAAATCCTGGGCTTTCTGCCAGGTGCTGTGCGCAGTTACTGCTCTGAACTGTGGCAGGGATGTGGTTTCAGGGGTGAAACAAGGGCCACAATGTTGCCCGGCTTGCTGAAGCCTTATAAAAACTGGAAGTGATGGAAGGCCCAATTCTTTGCTGTTTGCACCTCGGAAAAGTAAGTGCAAACTGCTAACAGATTGAGTGCTGCAGTGTGGTCATTTGGAGCAGTGAAGTAGAGCTGCTGTCGGAGGATGCGGGCGCTGCAGTGCGTAACTCCCCATGAAGGGCTTGATGGGAGCCCATCCTGCGCACAGCCTCTTAACTGCTCAAGTGACTTTTGATAAGGACACAATTCACATGAAGCTGGAGATTTAAAAAACCACAAAGTAGCCTCCTAGAGAACTTTGTGTGGGAATGATTCCAGGATTTAGGGATTGGTATATAGGGCCCGTTGCAAAGAAAATTGGAGAGGGACATTATGAGACAGAAGCAACAGACAACACACAGGAATGGCATAACTGTGTATTTGTCCAAAATTATATCTTTAATTAATCATCTGCATTTTCCTGTGGTCTCTGCAACTTGTTTGTTGTGATACAGGGATGTTCTATCTCCAATATCTCAGTAGCAGTTTTACTACTGAATGATAGTATAATTTCAAATTTTTTTTAAGGTATATGGCTGAATTCATTTTTTTATGTATTTTTTCCCTCCAGGAAGGTTGAGAGGAATAGTAAGTTTGGGGGGGATTTGTTCGAAGGTGAAGGGGATATGAGATTTTAAATTGCTTGGCTTATTGGTAGTGGTTTATCTTAAATTGTGCTGCTGCACTGTATTTTTAAATTATGTCAAGGGCACCTAGACCATATGGAATGAAAGGAAAATAATGATTTAAGAGTGTATCTATCTATTTCAAGAACATTCGCACAATGTGTCAGCAGAACCACATGGTCCACAGTATCCAAGAGATGATAGGTCTAAAATAACCAGTCTGAAGTGATGGTTAAAGCTGTCACATGTGTCTACAGTTGGGCACCTAAATCCAGCTCCAAAAACTCATGAAAGGAAATGTCTACTTCTTGCTGCTTTGTGACTACTCAGCACCTCTAGTGCTATTCTGATATTAAAAAAGGATTTCAATGATAGTGAAGGTTTTACCAGGAAGTAAAACTTTTGGTTTTGTAATACATTTAGAAATACATATGCTCCAGCCTGGAGATACTGGTTATTTTGTCATAGTATTCTTGTAAGTTTTTCTTAACAACAGGCATTTATAAAAATTTGATAATTATTAGGATTACCTATATAAAAAGGAAATGTTTCATAAAAGCTTTCATAACTGATTATTGAGAATATGAATCCATATTGGATGCTATAATAGGTGTTTTAATTTATGCATGAGTCTGAGAGAGTAGTTCTGCAGTACTCACTGGCTCTCTTGGTAGTAAGCTGGTAGATAAAACAGCTCCTGCTACTTTCCCTCCTTAAACCAGCAGCTTTTTTTACACAGGTTAATAGAAAATACTTTCTGTATAGAAATCTGTATAGAATGAAGTGCCTTGCTCTACCAGGGCTTACTCTTTCAGTGATATATATATACACACACTCAAGGAACTCTACTAAACGTGTCTCACAACAGTAGTGAAATGGCTCTGTGTGTCATAGCTCCCACAGAGAGGAGCTCCACAGTAGTCATTAGTGGTACAGCAAACATCAAAGGTGGCAACTGGGACCTGAGCCTTCCCTGCAAGAGGAAATCAAAGCCCAGTGGCTCTACCACTGCTGGCTATTTCAACAAAAAGCAGGTAGCTTTAGAAATGATCAGTAGGCATGGAAATGGAGTGATAAGCGGTAGTGAACCAGCTGTGTAGGATATACAATTTCCGACCAGGAGTCAGGCAATGAGTTTGACCTGTATGGGAATATGGTTTTCTCCAGTCATTTTTTTTTTCCTGTGATTTTTCTTTAACTGTAGGAAAATACTGAGGATAATGCAAATAAAACTGGAATCTCAAATGCAGGTGGGTATGGACAGAGCCATAGGTGCAGAATGGTGAAATTAGCTGTTGTGAAACCAAAAAACCTGCTTTCCTTTCAACCCTGTGCATCAGTAATGTTCCATTCCTAATCCTGTCTGTAAGATACACTATCTGCTGCAGACTCTTCTTCCTAAGCAAGTTCTTAGCTACTATCAATAGCTGCTGGACTCAGCAGGTGAAGCTGACACTCTCTGTGGAAGCTGACACACCTACATCTGTCTCATTCTTGTAGAACTTTGCTAAAAACCTCTGGATTTCTGTGGGGAATCTGCATACTATTTATAATGCTGAAAACTGCGGTGAAAAACCAAAGGCTAAAAAGTGTTCTAAGAAGAAACTCAGAAGAAGCTGATAGAGAATGAGGGTAGTCTCATTAATAGGTTAGAGGAATAACAGGGCTGATTTGTTTTCCTGGAGAAGGACTGAGGTTTTATATACAGGGAAGTGGTTCTCTTGTTAGCTCTTGACTGTGGTCGGACAACAGATTTTTCAGTGCCACAAAATAAATTGTTTTAATTTCCTAGAGACAATTTCAAGTTCTCTTGTGGCAGGAGATACTATTAAGTTCTTCCCTGAGGAAAATGTCCTTAACCCTGCAGGCCTATCACCAATACAGAGCTTTACTCAGTCAGCTACAAAAGCTACAGTTAAGCAGAAAGTTCTGTACACTCAGTAAGTGGAAGGGAAAATAGAAAGCTGAGTTTTGAAAGCAGGAAGAGCCAAGTGTTCTCACGAAACAGGAGTGAAATGGAGAGCCAATTGTCTAGAATTGTACTTTGGACATACCTACAAGAAAAATGTGGGGAAGCAAAAGGCTTTTAGCACTCCAGGGAGAGATCACACCACAGCTTAAACAGCACATTTCCTATGATTTATGTTATGACACGATCTAGAGCAGAAATGGATTTTGTTCTGGTGTGTGGTGCCACAGGCTGGTACATTTTACATGGTGTAAGGCTGGGCCAGCCGAGAGCTGGGAGCCACAAGCTCTTGTGAAAGACCAGGGAGACAAGGGTTTTCTCAAGGTTCAAATTCAGCAGAAATGTGACATGGCTGCTCAACAGAGGCTTCTTTAACAACCAGTGTTTCCTTTTTCCTAACGAGCTCCTTCCAACAGGCTCACCTTCTTATATTTGAGAAAGAAAGACAGCCTTAAATGCCACCTGGAAATGGCAATAATTTGCTGGTTGCCATAAAACATCAGGTAAACTGCCATAGGGGAAATTGGGCATCTAATCCACAGTGAGCCACAGTGGCTGGGCATCAGTGCCCTCAGCACAATGATAAACTCAGACATCATTCAAAATGGGCACTGGAAAACCACACAGAAAGAAACAAAGGCCAGGAACTACTGAGTAAGTAGGTGCCCAGCTGCCAAGGAATTTAAAGCAGTTTAAAACTTAACCAAAGATTTTATAAGTGTCTCACTTTCATGTCAAAAGGAGAACCCAGCTTTCAAGCCCTAAATTGGAGCATTAAGTCCAGCTCCATGTATTGCTAATACATGCTCCTTGGTGGAATATGCAGATATTGCTAAATATCGCCTTGAGCTGAACTTTTAAACAAATCTTTTGGTACGGCTTTCCAGAGGTTCCATACTTTTTGTGAAAATATTAAGTAAGATAAAAAAGTCAACTTTCTTACCAACTGGTATGTTTCAGGTATTATTATAATAGGACACTGAATGGTTCCTAAAATGTACTTTTTATCCTACCTGAAAGCAAAAGCTAATAGCAGATAATAAGAGCCCAATATGTCTTATTGTTAGCTGTCTCAGTAAAAGCTGTTCCATTTGCCCTCCAATCATTTTTTTAATCAAACTTTAGAGAAAATTGCACATATTTGGATTCATTGAAACAGGCTGTAATGTTTTGCTAATTGTTTCACATATAACACAGCAGGCGAATTTTTTAAAATGAATAACAGGTGGGTAATCACTGTTTGAATTCTGCTAAATAAATGTAATCCCTAAATTTTAGTATTTTACACAGGGATTAAGCTTCTTTCTGGGCCACATTCTCATCTGTGCTACTCACTAGCATAAAAGAAACAAATATATTCTTCCTTTCTTGCTATGCACTTTATATTCAAGGAGAACAACTCCTTACCAGTACTGAACAGGATTTTATGCAATAAAAATATCATTTTTCATGCTGTGGATTATTGAGAATGTCCATACCACTTGTGCATGCTCAAGATCTAAAAAGTTAGAAATGCAAATCTACAATTCAATGCCATTTGTGTTTTAGAAGATGAGCAAGGAATAACTGAGGTGGTACTCGTGGTGAATTCAAGCTTGTAAAGGCAGAAAATTTGGGATGCTGGTCCTGAACTGCCTGGTTTTTGTCTTGGTGTGTGTGAGTGCAGTTAGGGCACTGCTGAAGTAGGGCCATTCAGCACTAGTCTTAGTTAGGAGTGTGGGCCAGCAGAGTCCAGCTCATTGCAGTCTGGCCCTGCCTTTACTCTTCAATAAATACAGTAATTTCATGATTATAAGACGCACCATTTTGACTAAAATTTTGGTCCGAACCCGGAGTGCGGTTTATAATCAGGTGCAGCTTATATATGGACAAAGAATGAAAAGTNGCTGTTTTAGTTTGGAGGACAGGTGTCTGCTGAGAAAGGCAGGAGCTTCGCTTTGAAACAGAGAATGTAAACCCCCTCCCTCCAAATTATTATAATTTTGAAATCAAGGGGCTCTCAGGCTAAAATATGGGAATTAGGAATAACATTTCTTTACTAGGGAAATTAAAATAGAAATACAGTACTACAAAGAAATAAACTCCAAACCCTGACAAAGTCAGAGTACAACCTGACACC
>PYHW01010050.1:87061-118008 GCA_013186435.1 Turdus rufiventris | reverse complement strand
GAAGGATGGGTTGTGAAAAGATAAAGAACAATGCCCCGCCTGGTTTCAATGGATGGCCCATTAGCAGAATATCTGCCGTGGAGATAAGAATCACTGCCCCCACCCTCAACACATGGTGATAGAATAGATACCTTTTATCACACTCTGTATTGTAACCCAAGACAGTTGCCGACACCCGGACATGCGGTTCATAATCAGGTGCAGCTTGTAATTGTGAAATTACTGTACACGGCTTCCCTTAAGCAAGGCCAAGAACCACCTTTCTGCCACCATAATGTCTTTGGTGGATTTTTCCTCAGTACTCTTGTCCTCACAAAAGAGAGTTCTACTCTTTGTTTGCTTCTCCTGCTCTGTTTCCTAGCTCCTTGCATTGCTGAGTTACTGGGGTGCATCCTGGCTGCAGAGAAAAGCATTGATGTCCCACTCCATTTGCTGGCCAAAGCTGCTTGAGCAGCTCTTGCTGACACCAGTGTTAAAATCGCACATCTGGTGGCTCACATTGCTCTGCCACCCAGCTGAGCGGGCAGTCTTTGGGAAATAAACTGCCTGTGAAGTGCTATCAAGTTCGCATTTCTGTCTCTTCTCAGCTGCTTCCCTCCCACCCCTCCCCACCACAGCTCCCCTTCCCGTCTTGCTTCTGGCTCTATCCACAAGCCTAAATCCAAGAAGGATCAGAACAGTATTAAAGTTTCTTAGGTTCTCTTAAAATTGCATTATCAGTCTGCTGAAGGGGATGTGGTAAAACAGCAAGGGACTGAAGAATATGTGGTGGTAAGTTTAAGTGGGGAATCAGGGGATTAGCAGTGAATAGGAACAAAGAAGTCTGAAAAGGAGAAAAATGCTGGGAATGAGCTTCAGGGGAAAGAAATCAGCCAGAGAAGTGCTGTGTAGTGAGGGAAGGTGCCATTAGCCAGAGGATATAAACTTAGGAAAAAAAATGCATAAAAATAAGATCAAAGTGGTTTGATAGGAAATAGAAATATGGTTAAAGGAAACATATAGTAGTAGCAGGAATAATTATATTAATAGTTCAAATATGCAGATCAAAACAAAGACACAGAAGTAAAAAAGATTACACAGGTAATAAATATTTAATATAATTATGCAGTGAGGCAGATGGTTTATATGTGGATACATCACAGGGGATGTAAGGGAAAAACAATGGTTGCAAAAGAGGAAGGAAAAAAGGAGCAGATGAACCATCTATATTTACAGGAGGCATCCTACAAGACTTGATTTTACATACTCTATTGCATATTTAAATACCCTTTGACACTAGAAAAAAAAGGCAATAGTAGGTAATTTGTAGGTCTTACAAATAAAAATGAACATATAGTAAATATTGAAATACTGCAGTGAAGATTCAGGTTAGAAAATAATTTTCAAATGTAAGGAGGTGCAGAACTTTCCCTTCTGAGTCAGCCTCTGCACAGGGTATTTAGAAAGAAGCATAGATGGCTTTAAACCTAATTTTTATGTCTCTTTTGACATTTAATTGAAGCAATTTCTTATGTAAAAGTTTGATTTCTCCATCATACAATCCTTATTAAAGTTTAAGCAGAGCAATATGAAATGTCAGGATAATAAACCATGAAAAATAGAAATAAATATGCAGCATCTCAGGTTTTATTACAGACTTCCATGACTATACACATTAGAAAGAGCAGTATGAATAGCTGTTGAGAGAGGGATGTGGATACTGATAATCAGATCTGGAGCAGCTTGCTGATTTGAAAGGGAAATAAATGTCTAAGCACTACTAGAAAGCATTAACAAAAACTTCCTATGTTCTGAACATTTCACTGATGAGTTTAGGTAGGTTGTATGTGAACAGAGATGCTCCAGCTGACTGGAGAGCATTTCAGTGTGTCAGGGAGTAGGTGAGTGCAGGGAGTCTGGAGAGTACAGCTCCTCAAGAAGAGGGGTGTTGGTTGCAATCAGCTAGAAACTACTGCGTTTTTAGTCTTTAAATTCACTAAAGATGCAAGGAGAATAAATTGCTATATGTTCCCTAACTAAAACTTCTGTAAACTTAACCATGCCCTCGAAATCATATGAGAAATTAAAAGTGTTATTTCCTTGTTTGGATTCTACCTTATGTAACTTAGATAATGGTGGTTAATTATGACTTAAAATTACTACTGAGAAAGGATAAGTTATCTTTTGATATTACATGTTATCTTTAGAATTACATACCAAATTTACCCATAGTACACCGATACCTTTCTCATCTCAGCTCTGTATTTCCCAGAGGTGTTCCACTTACCTGTTGAAATTTTACTCTGCTTTCCACATGGCTCCAAGCACAATTTAAAAGTTTTTGGTTCCAGAGCCACTGGATCTTCTCCCATTCCACGTATACCTATGCTATGAAAGTTTCTTGGAAACAGATACATGGCATTTTTAGTTGGGGGCAATGTATTATAGAAAAGATGTAGTTTCCTAACTTGCTTTCATCCCTTAGGATGCTTGCTTGTATCACTGTGGCCTTCCTAAGACCTTCAAATGGGAAAGGACCCTCTCCTGAAAAGGCAGTGTAATTAAGCTTATAACCAGAAAACTCATTTGCAATTAGTAAAATTCAGAGTAGATATGCAATTAAGAAAATAGGGCTAAGCTTATAAGTTTCTCTCCTGCTTGACTCTTGGTAATACATAGTGGTTGGTCCAAATCACACAGAGTCACATTGAATTAGAAGTATTAGAAGCTCCCTGCTTAAGATTAGGCATCTGTCTGTAAGCTCATATATGGAGATCAGGCAACACAGATTAGAAAGCAATTAGCTTATCCTAAAATACGTGTTTTTATCTGCTTATTCTGTCAACTCTGTGCTGACCAGAACCTTGTATATCCTTGGTGCCATGTGAGCTGCATTTCATGTCACACCACAGAAATCTGCAGTGGTGCCTCCCATCCCCACCTCCCTCAGGCATCATTGATGCCGCCAATCATCAATGTCTGGTCAGCAACTGCATCAAGGAATTGAGACACTGCACAGTCAAATCTGTGCTATTGCAACCTGAGTCTGCACTTCAGTCAGTAATGGGACCCATCTCTGTTTATCAGTGCATTGCCACTGCAGAAGCAGCTGTCCAGTGCATTCAGTGATTTCCACATGCATTTTGTGTTCATGGAAACAAATTCAGTATATTTATCAAGGACATTTCTTCTTTTGGATCAGAAGGCATTAATTTCATAGCAAAAGAGAACAAAAAGCAAAAACAATTAGAATTCTCCCAGGAGGAAATGTGAGGATTTAAAGCAACAGAGAGTGCAGCAGAAGAACAAATGGGTGTTAATTGGGTGGTTTTAATATTAGCTTGAAAATGAGAAGCTTTGTTATTGCAAAGTCAGGAAGGCCTGGAAAAACCTAATTGAAATTCTGGAAACATAGCAAGATTTAAGGTGGCCCTTGATATATTTAGGGAAGCCATTCTCTGGGATCAGCAATCCTATATCCAGAGTCTACACCACTTCCTTGAAAGCTTTGCTTGAGGGCATTTCCTTGCAGATATACTAGCAACAAGCCTGGGAGCTTGCTGTCAGATATGAAGATGTTAAAGAACAAACCAAAGAACAAACCATACAGGCAATTCCCATTGTCCCCAAACAGTTGTTATTTATCCCAGCTGGTTCCAGGGCTGCAGTGAAGTGGGTGAGCGCTTGAGAAAGATCAGACAGCTGGCAAGCCGGGTAAAGAAGACACATGTTAAAGCATGAGGTGCGAAAGCTACTACCAACAGTAAAAGAAAAGACTCTTTTTTGTGATTAATGTTTAATGTATATGACAGGACTGGCAGTGTGTCACAACATTATCACTCTACATTTTGTTTACCAAGTAAAATAACTAATCTACTGTGACCCAAATGGGCAAAGACTATGATGTTATAATAAAAAGTGATTCATATTTTCAGTATTGAATAGAGAAAGAATTTGTTGAATTTTATATGAAATTTCTATTGGTAAAATCAGCTGAGCCAGGGGCCTGAGTCTATGTCAATATTAACTCATGTGGCAACAGCCCATGTCGCAAGAAACTGTGAAATTATACAAGTCAATATGACAATTAGTGCACTCAACTAAATAAATCACACAGAAAAGATATGTGAAAAGAAATAAACCAGTGCAACAACATCTCCTTCTTTCATCCAAAAAAATAAACTTAAGGAGCTTAATTCTTCTAAATCTCAATTTCAGCTCTTCACATGCTCACTATTAAATGGCTCCCTGACTATGGTGCAATCTGCCCAGTCATTTACAATGCTTAAAATCCTCCCATGTTTAATCCATTTTTTACAGCTATTCAAATATGTGGTATCATTACCTAATAAAGATGATGTCGAAGCATACTGGTCATATTTATCCTATTTCCCTGTCACTATTTTCTTTATGCCCGCTATTTACTTTGGTATTTGTTTATGAGTTTGTAGAGGTATTAAGATTTTCTTTTCCTTCCATAATTAAGGGAGGGACAAGAAAAAAGAAACCCACTGGTTAAAATTATAAAAATTGTTATGCATTTAAGGATGAAATCCTCGAAGCAGATGTTCTGCCTAAGTAGAAATGGTTAAAAATAAACTGTTGCATGATAATAATTAGTTATGTATAGAATAAGAATAACATTGATAATTAGCATTCGATTAGCATTTATCTTTCCATTTAATCTCTCCTATGGCTCTTCAGTTTGTATGTCACTGGCTTATTACAAGAAACTTCAAACTGTTTTCTAGGATGACTAAAACCCTTGATGAGCTGATTATTGGTATGCTGAAGTCATTATCATTTAATATTATCTCATTTTCTTCCTCTTCTCCTCTACCTGAGGCAAACTGATAAACAAGTAAAAGGAAGTCCCTTATTACACAGTCTTTCATTAAACTGTGAATTTTTTTGCTATGGAAATTGTGGAAACTATAGTTTTGCCTGAATTGAGAAAGACATAACCTTGTAACTGTAGGGTTATTAAGCACAATGGATTGTGACATCTAATCAAATGACATCTGAGCCAATCATCTCAATACCCATCACAACTGATGGAGAGAAGTGGGCCAGTGAGGGCTCAATTTATCTCATGCTAAAATAAATGTCTGAAATCGGTCAGGAGAAACGTGGTGTGCAAAGGCAGCCTGGGGTAGGTACTTCAGGTAGAGAACCCTGTGAAAAGGTGAGGTTGGCCTTGCCCTGCAGACAGGGAACACCTGCAGCACAGGTCAGTGTCAAATGGATGAACATACTGGTGAGACGTGACCACAGACCTGTATCCTTTCCATATTCCTCTCTCAGCATTCATTTTTTGGGTGCAGGAAAATGGAATACACTATCTCTCTCTGGACAGAAACAGAAATTGCACTGCCCTTTACAGTCTGCATGCCAAAACTGGTGTCCAGATATTACAAACAGAATGTGCTTTGGGCTTAGCTAGAAACGGAATACATCTTTGGTTATGTGATCTCCACCTCTGACTTTAAAGGTCTTACCTGCCCATAAAAACTTCGCAAAGAAATTTAAAATATTGTGAAACAGTTTCAGTTAATGCTCATGACGATATTATTACAAAATTAAAGCCAATCCAATGTTTCAGACATTTAGCTATTGAAGCAAAATCACAACAAGCAACATGTTCTCATTTCAAATGTGCTTGTTTAGGTCAGATACAACTGAATACACAAGCTTGAGTTTGTGTCTCAAGTACTTCTCTAGAACTTTGAGTCAAATGTAAATCGAAGTGAATCCGTAAGTTTTTTGTCCTAAAGACATATTTACTGCATAGGATGTTCCTTAGGCTATTTTTAATAAAGTACCATTGATGATCTTGAAGCTTATTTTTAAAAACACTGTCTTTTTAGGATTCCTACATGCTGAAATTTTTTTTCTGGTGCAGTCAAAATGCAAGGTAGGCTTAGAAATAAATGCAAAACTACAGAATTGATGAAAATTATTTTATGTGAGCATGAGAGACTTTGACAGTGGGAGAATATTTTAAGTTATATCATTGGGGAAAAAAAAATGTGTGTGTTTGTATAGGAGAGTGTAAGAACTGTGAGGAGAGATGTAGGGAACTTGGAATTGTGTTCATTTTGGAAAAAAATATTTTAGACAAGAAGTTATCTAGTCTGAGAAAAACAAGAGGCCAGTAGTTAAAGCAGTAACTACAAAAATAAATCTAATAAAAAAAGATAAGCAAGCAAACTGAGCAGCAAAATTCCAGAAGCTCTCTCACATGTGGATTCTCCATTGTCTTGTCCTTTTGGTCTTGTTGGAGACTCTTTAAAGTGGAAAGATTAATTCAGCTTTGGTCTGTATAAGGTGCTAGCTACATTTGGAGAGCCCTGAGAAATCACTCCCCATGGGGCATTGTGCCAATTCGCACAGGAGGCAGCATCGTTGTGAAAGCTGTGAATTATCTCCACACATCTTTCAAGAGCAATCATGTTCTCTTTCCTCACAATGACCGCCCAGTCATCTTCTGTGCTCACACAGAGAAGTTTCAGATTTTCATCTTGACTACTTTTAATATCTCAACTAGCAGGATCTGGCTTGACAAAGTGAAAATAAATTGCACCAAGTATTTTAACTCACATGTGTTACAATCTCAGGGAATGAGACTAAAATTAAGTAGTTTTGTCATTATTGGATTAAAATTGCTCTTTTTCTTTCTTAAAACACTAGAACTCTGCCCATATAACCAGATGATATTTTGGTCCTGACATCTCTCCAACTGTTTTCCACAGCTTGTTTGGTGTATGCTCCTTGTGTCTGAAAAAAAAAAAAAAGTAATATAAAGAAAATGAGTGGGCACACTTCCTCTGATGCTGCAGGAGGAGAGTTATTTTTTTCCAAAGTCCTAATGTTCTGTGCATTTCCAACTGTCTTTTGATTCCTATTTTCTAGGTGGAAAGAAAAATCATTGTATACACTCAGCTACTACATTACTTGGTAAAATATAACTTATAAAATATTTTTTTCATAAATTCATTTCTGCAGAAATCTTTGGAACTTCTTCTACCCTCCTTTTTGTATTGCTGGAGGGTTATTTTGAAAATAGCTAGTTTTCATCTCCTTTTCACTTGTATCAGTATTTCTAATTACTGTAAAATACACTGATGTTATCTTGTTGATGATTAAAATCATGCAACCATCCAGTTTAAAATATGAAGTTTACATATGCCATTTATTATAGTAGATTTTATTGCCATTTTCAAAGATAAAAAGAAATCAATCTCTTTTTTCTGATATTCAGATATTTACTTGCTGTTCTCAAAAACTTAGAAGATGAATCTAATAAAGGTTTGAATAGTAGTAATAAATAACAGTGAGCAAGTCAATTTAATCTCAAATTTATATCAAATCTCTAGTTAATTATATAGAGAAGATGCAATAATGGCTATGGGCTATTTTTATTTATGGATAGGCAACATAAAACCATAAAAAAGTGCTACCGGTTCCAGTATCTATTTTTATTTTTTCCCTAAAATATTAAAAGCAGGCTAGGAATTACTTGGTACTTTATGATGACAGTTTTATAAAATTAAGTATCTAATATAATAGGTAAGAAAGATAAATGGGTGGAGAGATATGTATGCTATACATAGCGAATATATTTCTGCATAAAAATAAAAAATAATAGGCTAAGTAAAAAAATCTTTATGTTCAATAATTGTGTTTTTATGCATTTCAGTTAGATCTTTTGTATTATTTCAAAATCTAGAAATATCTCCCACACATTTCTGCACAAGGGTGACAAAACCCCAAATCTAGCTTCACTTACTGATGTAAATCAAGCTTTTCCAAATTACACTTTGCTTTAGACAAATTCTCAGGCTTCTCTGCTTTCCCTGTGTGCCAAGGACACCTTCTGCATTTTGCCCTTCTTTGTCTAATAAGTATGAATGACAGAAATAATGCACTGCACTCAGAATGATGAGATTTTGAAACATTTGGCACATGGTGGCTTTGGCCCCTTCTCCACCTCAGACAAGAGGTAAGATGTGTGCACATGGGGCAAGGCAAGGACTCTGCTGTAGAAATTTGCTTTAACTGCAGAGTGGGAGGGAAACTCCAGCTCCTTGCTGAACATATGAGGTCTAGGTGATGCATCCACTCCTTCCCCTTCCATATTTCCTACAACACTGCTGATATCCTGGGCCAAAATCAGCCTACAAATCATAACATGGATTGTGTCTTTATCTTTGCAAGTCTTCCTATCTGAGGAAAAAAAACAAGGTTAAAAGGAGCTTTTACTGCTTTGAGGAGCAGCTGAAAGTCACAAAAGACTTTGTGCTGTAAAGTAGAATAGTATGTAATTAAGATATTTCTGTGTATTGTATTCCTGTATTCCCCAGTCACCTGAGGAGGAAGGTCACAGTGCCTGAGTCTCAGGACTTGGTCTCACTTGGGCCAGACTGAGAGCTACTTGCCTTATACAGAAGGCTAAATCAGCACTTCTACTGCTTTGGCACAGCCAGAAGTGTACAAATGTACAGCCTATACTCTTATCTTTGTCTAGGAGAACAGTCCTGAAAATAAACTGAAAGTCAGCTAATCCTCTCTCTGTATTTATAGAAAGCTGCTGTCATGGTACTTCTGTTTGACTCCAGCTTACAGGTAGGGATCTCACCTTCACCTGGCATCTGCAGGACTTGTCCTCTAGAATGGGTGCTGGTGATGCCTTTAGCTGGAACAGCAAGCAGTGCCTTCAGCACAGAGGTGAAATTTGACGTGGTCGAGTAAGCAGGGAGCATCATATTTTCTAGATGTCTTGTTGGGATGCTGATATTTGGCAGTTTAAAGTGTTCCTATTTCCTCACTGAAGATTTTTTTATTCTGGCAAGCAAGCTGCCCAGCTCTGCACCAAACACCTCTAAGGTAAAGCCTAAGTTCACAGGGGATTTCCTTGCATTTTGGCCTTTCCCCAGGTAATTGGTATCAATCATAAAAAATAGGAAAGTTATCTTGCTTCTGCTCTTGATGCTGTCCTGGCTCCTGCTGAGAGGAAAGAGAAAACTTTCCAACACGTACAAATAATTTCCTGCACTGCTAGAAACAGAGTGGTACAAAACCCATAATAGTAGATTCAGAATAGTAAAGAAAAACTAGATGTCTCAAACTACTTCCTCCAGTTTCTCACTGAAATTCTTGATGAACGGTTGGCTTTCTTCTGAGTTCCAGCTGTTCCACTAAGCCTTATGAAGATATGACAACACCACTCGATATTTTATTTTCATGGAACCATTACACAGCTCCCTTTCACCCTCAGACTCATAAATGCACTTCTTCTGTTCAAAATATGGAACATCTGTCTGAAAAGAAGTGTCATACTTGCTTTCACAAAAGATGCCTCAGATCTGATTGCAAGGGCACTTGTGTATGAATAAAATCACTCAAGTACAAAAGTATTAACCAAATTCTTGTATACCATTTAAATGACTGATTGATGGTGATGGCTGATGATTGCTGAGCATTAATGCCTGAAGCTCTATCAGGAATAAAAGCAGTATTCTGTCTCATAGATAAGGAACAGATTTTGCAGTCTATAGATCAGAACCAATGTGAGGTCTTTTCACTGTTTTTAGCTTATATTTTGTCCTGGGACCGAAATGGAATCTGTTTGCTTTGCACTACCCCATGGTGGGAGTGATTCCCAGGGAGCAGAGCAGTGTCTCATGACCATTTCTCCACCGGATGAGCTGCCTTCTTTTCTCTTGTATGCATTGTTCTGAGGAGGCAACATGTCTGTGGTTGTAGTCACATGCTGGTATGAAACCAATTAAATGAGAACAGCCTCAGAAAACTGCAGCTCTGAGATAACCCAACAAGCCAATTTCATCTTCTCAGACATTAAAAATATCATTGACATTGTAAGATAATTTAACTGTATTTATTAAACTTGTCTGTACTGTTAATCTGCAAACTGAGGAGAGGTTTGGGTGACTTCCACTTTCTAAAGTTAGTCTGGGGGATGTTACAGCAATATAGATCCAATCATTTTAATTTTATTGTTAGTGCACTCTTAGCACTAAAGTGGAAAGATCCCAGAAAGACTGAAATAAATACCTGGCATTTATCACTTTGTGGTGGGCTGGCCCTGGCTGGATGTCAGATACCCACCAAAGTCCCTTGATTGGGCTCCTCCTCAGACAGACAGGGGAGAGAAAATAATGAAAGACTCAAGGACAGGAAAAATCATTCACCAATTACTGTCATAGGTAAACCAGACAACTTGGGGGAAAGCAGTTTAATTGATATCAATCAAAGCAAAGTAGGATAATGAGAAATAAACACAAATCCTCAAACACCTTTCCCTCACTCCTCCCTTCTTCAGGCTCAGCTTCACTTGTGGTTTTCTCTACCTCTTCCGCCACAGAGGCACATTGTCTCTGCTGTTCCTTCTGCCTCAGAGGAAGGATTTCTCACTCTTTTACCCTGCTCCGGTGTGGGGCTCCTTTCACTGCAGGCAGTCCTTTATGAACTTCTCCAATCTGAGCCTTACCACGACCTGCACCAGGGGCTGCAGGGGAACTGTGCTCTAATGCCTGGGGTACCTCCTCCCCCTCCTTCTGCACTGACCCCTATGTCTGCAGAATTGTTTCTCTCTGTGTCCTGCATCCCTACTCCTGAATGCTATACCAAAGGCCCGTCAGCTGGTTTTCAGCTAGAATCTTAGATCCTTTTTTATTGAAAGTGTTCTGCACAAGTTCATGGCTAAAATTGCCATCCAAAGAAAATATCATGTTGTTTTTTTTTTTTTAGTCTTGATGGATACAAATAGTAAACCAGCAGTCTTTAACATCTGTAGATACTTCATGTAGAAATTCTGTTTTCTATGGTGAAGTGAACTGCATTCAATATGATGTAAAACATGAAGGCTTCTTCCTTAAAATGAATCTATAGGCTAAAGAGCTGTTTTCCCCATGTATTTGAATTAAGTTGTCCCTCTAATCACCCTATATCTCTGTGAAGTCTCTTGACTGGGTATTTTTTTCCCTTATAAAGACTAGAAGTGCCATGTTCTTTAATTCAGTGGGTTCTCTGAAAAAATGTGGTTTGAATTGATGAGATGTTGCAAAGCTGCTTAGTTTAAAATCCAGACTAGATGGAAACCTCTTATGGTAAATGTAGTAACAAATTCTTTGAGTGAAATAAATGTTTCCCTTTGGAAAACTCAGTTAAATTCTAATAACTACTGCCTACTGCTCTGCCAGCATGGCAGTATATTCAAATGGAAGGGGACAGACTGGATATTTGATGATAAATTGCTGAGTGAGTCCTTTATAAGGGAATAATTTCATTCTCTTTATCAATGATTAAGTGTTTGAGCTATATTTGATGTATATTTTACAATGTTAGTGAAACTTTACCTTATTAAACTGAGGCTGCTGTTAAGAGCTAATTCACCTGACCAAGACAAAGGTTTGAAAAAGATTTTTAAAAAATGTGATACGTGTTTGCTAAATGCTCACCTCCTGCTTCAGGCTTCTCTCTGTTGCTTATTGTGATTGGCTGAACAAAACTGTTCACTCCGAACAGATGTGAGGCTTGACTTTTTCTTTCCTACAAAATCCATGGAAGAATGAATGACTGGACCAATCCCACAAGATACAAATGGCTGTTCACTCCACTGGGATGTAAAAACCTGGGATCAGGAACTTGCCTTCTCTCATTCAGCCTCCTCTGTCACAGTTGCCTCATTTCCACTGTTTGCTGGGTGTCACAGTGCAGTCAGGGAGAGCCAGAGCAGAGACAGCATTTGGGAGGCTCTTTTTTTAAACCTCACTTTGGGCATGCAAACACTTTGGTGTGTCACTTCTTTCAATAGAAATGACAAATGATGATCACCTTTGCCTCAGCTTTATTGCTTCATCATTTGGTTGTTATCTCTGTTCCCAACATTTTCTTGTGCTTTCTGGATAATTTTTTTTAAACCGGTATTTAGCATAATTCTGCCCTGATCTTCTCTAGCTGTCTCTGTAGAAGGTCTTCATCTGGTGTTCATCAATACTGTGACTGTCTAAGTAAGGTGGCAGGTATTATCCAGTGTTTTGAGAACAAGCTATTTAAAGTTTCTGCCATACCTTTGATGTCTATAAGCTTTCTGTAGAATGCAAACTAGGTAATCAGGTATCCTTTACCATACTCGAAATTCTTGAATTTATGTCACAAAATTAAGCTCTAAAATCTCATGCAGTTTGATGAGAACTGCTCATGTAAATTGCTTGTGGATGTATCAAACTCAGAACTTGGCACATCAGTCTGTCTAAATCCTGCAGGTAACCTTGCTCTGCAAAAAATGTACCAGGATAAACATTTGGTGTGTTAATGAACAAAGAAAGAGAGCAAATTTAGAACTGGGTAAACACTATAAAAGGAATGGAGTGAAATGTATTTGGAACCAGGGTCTTAATGTAGGTTTATATAATCATAATAATAACAAAATAATAATAATTGAACTGTATCATATCATTAAAATGGATCATTTTAATGATGTATTGAGTTGCAGCAGGTAATTAATGGCTTGCTAATACTTTGTTATTTAGATGATATTAATGTTATAATTCACACTTTAAAATAATTTGAAGATGAAATCAATTAAAAAAAAAAAACAAACAAGTATGCATTTTTATCTCTTTGGATTATCACATAATTTAGAAGAAAGTGGCACATGATGAGAACAACCAGCAGGGCCAACATATTGTTTTAAAGCAGTCATGCACTTATAAATAAATAGAGAAGTTCATTCTGAAGGCCCTTCTGATGAAATAAACCCAGATGTCTGGGGCTTCTTTAATGGGAGATATTTATTTTCTGTGGGCATCGATACTGTTAACTTCAATAGTGGGAAATCTCTTGAAAGACAAGTGGCTATCAAACCCTGCTGTGAATCCCACAGTGACTTTTCTCAGAAAATTGTTTACTGTTAGTGGGATCCAAAACACAGAGATTTTCATGAAGAACTGACAGATGCTATCATTTTTTGGTCACTGCTAAAACAGCAATTTTAGTAAAGAGAGTCAGGGGACACATTTCCTTAGAAAATTGTAATCTCCCCATAGAGGAGCAAGTTCACATACAGAGATATAGCTGGAGGCTGCTGTAAAACCCATGGCTGTTGTGTTGGTATTTAAATAATTTATGAGAATGGAAATGTTAACTTTTTATGTAAATAAAAAAGATGAGAAGTACTTACAAAGCAAATGATGTTAATACTCCTGCTCTTCACCTGCTACTTTCACTCTCAGAATGACTTTGTCAGAGTCTTTTGAATCAATGGGAGTTTTGCCAATAACATTAGCAGTGGTTGGATCAGATCTACAGCTTTACAGTATATTACACAGAATATGAGTTATGAAAAACCTATTGAAACAGTTTTAGTGTTTCCTTAGGAACAAATGAAAGCTTTCTTTAGGAACAAATCAAACCCAAACCTTTTAAAGTTGTGCACGTCTCTCTGAGATTCAATGGCAGGTAGAGACCCTAAATCCATGATTTATGTAGACAGTTAGATACTTAGTCATTTAAATAAATGGATCTGTGCACACAGTTAACCGGAATTGTGCATGTGTGATTTGGGTAACCCTAAAATGAACTGGCAAACCAGGATGTAACCTTTCCTTACTATGGACTTTGCAGCACGTGATTTATTCATTTACAGAAAATTTTTATCTTAACAGACACCTTCCATAAAACTTACACTTCATTTTTTTGGTTCTCATATGGTAAAAGAGTGGTAATAATATCCTCAGACTGTGTCTGCCAAATCACCACAAAAATAAGAAGGGTCTTAATCTGGTCTTATGTTGTCTGTTGTGCTTTATCGCTAATAATGTAAATACTCAATTTATCTTTCTTCTAGCAGAGGAGAATCTGCTATCATAATTTACTTGCCAGGAAAAAAAAAATCAGTCCACTTACAGATTCAATAGAGACTGGTTATTTGATAAGGAAGAATCTCCTACAAGGCTAAGTAACAATTTTCTCTGCCAATGCAAGCTTGAGAAAGCCCAGACTTTTCTCTTCCTTACCTCAGACAATTCTTATACCCCAGACTTTGGTGTGGTGAAAGTGCTGTGTGGCTGTGTGTTCAGAGTTATAGCAGGAATCCAACAGATGAAAATTCTCCCATTTTTATTTTCTTAGCAGTTTTGCTGCTTATTGGTTCTACTAGCACACAGGTTTTAGGCTGCCCTGAGCAGCTCTTCAGCAGCAAGTGGCAATTAGAGCCCGTGGTGAAGCTGTAAATATTCACTGACACACCTCTTGGGCTGTGCAGCTGCACCAGGGGTAGAAGGGTCCATTAAACAAAATTCTCTGCACTGAGCAATGTATTTTGGAATGTGGGTAACTTAGGAAGAGTAACTGCTTTGAAAATCCTTTTGGAAAGGATCTTATTTTTTTCAGCCTGGATGCTGTCTGTTTTGCAAAGATACAGCACTGCAGTGTGGTTCATCATAGCTCACTGTATGCAAGGCTCCTCTGACTGCTTTGAAAAGTGAAGGCAAGTAATTTTTCTCTGTGTTTGTCCATTAACCTACACAGGTACCATAATCCAGAGACCTTGTGTAGTAGGCTTTGTAAAATTTAATGTCTGATTTGTGTCCTTTACTGTGAAACATGTTACAGTTTCATATTGCAGCCTCAAATTCAGATAGAGCTGACCATCAATTATTCGTGGAAAGATTAGCTCAGCTACAGATGAACTTGGACTGTTGATGCAGAGAACCTCCATCTGGATAGCATCTCTGAATCCAATGTGTCACCCAGCCTGATTTAGAGACATTCTATCTGCTTTTGGGAGATGCTGCACTTCAGTTAGGAAGCTCGGGTACAGAATTTATAATTCTTGGTGTAATTTTGCTTGGATGCAGGTATGTAACTTCTTTACCTCAGTAGATACAACCACAGTATTTTATTCTGGATCAAGCAGACGGAATAATCTCTGTTAGAATCACATCTGCTCTGAGGGCAAATGTTTCCCCAACCCTCTTACCTTTCTTTTCACCACTACAATAATACTTTACTACTGAATTTTCATTTTCTCAATGTTTTTGCATTTCTAAAATGTCCTTGATACTTCATTCCCAAAGTGACAACTGCATGAATTCTTACTTGATTGGAAAATAAGGGAAGACATGGATGTTTCTGATGTCTTGACTTCCATTTACACAGTGCAGACTAAAATATGGTCTATAATGACTAGAGTATTTTTGGAGCACAGGTTTAGGTAACTGTGTTTATATGATTGGTAGCCCCCTGCTTTATTCAACTCCCAAAAGCATTTTAAAAAGAGAAAGAGGGAAGAAAAGAAAGAACAACCTCAAATTTCACTATGAATGTTATACACATCACTAAGAAAAGAAATAATATTTCTTCATCTGAAACTAAAATAAGGAGTTGTCGTTTCAGGCTTAGCCATTTTAATTACCCGGGATAAATGCTGTATATTTCATCAACACATCACTCTATAATCTCTTTATATAAAGCTGAACTTATTTATTATTTTGATAAAAAGTCCTTATCAATTAAGAAAGCAGATACACAAAATATTTACTAGAAAAAAAACAACTAGTCATCAATTTTTTATGGTATCTCAAAACCTCAGGGTTATACCCTATGCCATCTTCCTTTCCTAGGGTCAATAAAATAAAGAAATGTCAAGGAACATTTTAAGGCAGTAAATACCAAGACAGCTAGGATATAACAGCAGTTTCATTTATTAAACAAGTGATACAAACAATTTATTCATTAGGAAAAAAAGTGTTTTGAAACCCAATTTCCTGTCTGAGTCTGAAAGAGTAAGAAATTGAGGCTTTCTTTCTGTATTTTCTTTCAAGTCATTCTGTTACTGTATGTGGCTTCCAAGTGGTGAAAGGCACAGTAACATGGCACTCTCTTATAAAGGCAAGAAAGAGCATTTATTTAAGGAAATTATGGATTTAAGTAGTATACATCGTGTAAAGCAATTTAGAGACAGTTTATTGGGCAGAGGAGCAACACTTTCTTAGAAACACACTCTGTGACTAGCGTTATGTGCTTTAGCAGGTGTGTAATTTCTGTTTTGGGTTTTTGTCTTTGAGCAGTTAGAGAGCAAGACTTGTGCAGCCTGAGAAAAAGGTTGCTTTTGTGGTTCCCAGCTGACATCATTCTGCTTCCAGGAGACCAGACCTGCCCCTCTGTCTGCATATCCATCCACTCAGCTGTGGGGTCAGGGAGGCAATGCCAGCACAGCTCAAACCAATTTTACTTGGGCTGGGAAAATGACTCCTCTGCAAGGAAATGTGTTCCCTTACACTACAAGGAAGAGCCATGAACAGCCCATTGGTTCATGTTATCATATATGTGTGAATCAAACATTTCTGCCTTTAAAACCCTGAGAAATCACTCTGTATAATGAAAACCAGAAAGGAGAGAAGAGTGTTAACACAAACCCAGACTGCCAGAACTGGATGAATAATTTATTTTTTGTATTTTTCTCATTTTTCTTTCTGCAAATTTTCTGCAAACAGTTTACTCTTTTCTTTCATTTAGTATTATGCAAAATTATTTGCTGAATAATTTCTGCAGTTAATTCCTGATCTCCATATCCTTCATGAGCAGTTCAATAGCAATTCCTGTTAAAGTCAGGCTGCCTCAGCTAATTACTGTGGGATATGCAAGCAACCCTGTACCATAAGCTGAGCTGATCAAGTGTTTCTCAACATGCTTTAAGACTGTTCCTCCTAGATGACAAAGACCTTCTTGCACATGAAGAACATTAATTTATTTAGATATTGAAATAAAATCCAGGCTAGAGGCTTTAGAGAGAAAAAGCAGTAAAGGGATGAAAGTTAAAATTTTGTTGCTAGCTATGGACAGGTTGAATGGTTGACATAAAGCATTAGTATCCAATGGCCACCTCTAGGATAAAACCCACTACAATTCTCTTTCAGTCCTGTTTTCCTGTGTTTAAAGTGTCTTCTGACAAATCCTGAGAATATCCTGCCCTTGAGTCCCTTGAGTTAAGTGTAGACCTTGCTGTCCATAGCTGGGACTCCCTTCAGAATTTTCTCTCTTTCATTTCTTGGCCTCTGTGGACAGTGTCATCCTGATGGCCACTCCCATGTACATCACTTGTGTCACCTCCTGCCTTCTTTAATTTCTGAAGTCTGTCTCAAACTTGCCAATTCCCACCTCATTGCTTGTGAGGTAAGGCCAGCAGTAAATCCTAACGTCATTTATCCTCTCTGATCTTGCTATAAATCCTTTTCCTTTTGGGATTAACAAACTGGGACTTTCCTGGTAACACCAAGTCAGAGTTCTGCTGTGAGCTTGCTCCCGTACCTATCCCATTTCCTCCTTCCCCTGGCTCTGCTTTCTGGCCCATTAAGCACAAGTACTGGTCCTTCATGGCCTGCTTCTACCCTACCTATCATTTCCCAGTCATTTGGATGCACTGTGGTGCCAGCCTCCTTCAACAATTCTGATAAATCTTTGAAACAACGTTCTTCATCTTCTTGTGTTGTTTAATGCTGCTTTATCCTAAATCTAGGGAGGAGTTTCCTCTTATCACCTAAAAAACCGAGTCTTCATCATCCTCCAAAACCATTCTTTACAGATATGCTATGATCATTACCAATAATTTGAATAATTTTCCATCCTCATTCTTTTTTCTCTTACCAATACTCACTTGCTCTGTCTTATATTAAGATAGAAAACTGTGGGAGCCAGACTCAACTGTTAGTTCTCTATTCAAACAGCATTCACATATTCCAAGCCCATACTGCTTGCTTGGAGTCAGAGAGGTTGGGAAAAAAAACAGTTTTACTTGCACAGAAGCAAGCTGTTATTTAATTTAATTTTCAATGATTTCCAAGAAGATATTGTGAAATTTTAGTTGATACTACTGTGTCAATTATGTAAGTTCAAGAGGCTTCTGGACCCCACAAACGTAAAGTGGAAATTTGAGTGATTTAGTCAGCAGGTGACAATACAAAAAAATCATTCCAGAAGTGATGACACACCTGTCTGAACTTTTCACAGTTGATTTCTGAATGAAATAAAACTAGCTTGGAAAAGGATTCAGGTCTCCAAATAAGAGCTGATTAGCAGTCTGATCTGGTTTTGAAATCCCCAGTTTCCTGTGTGTAATTGCCTTTCAAATGTTCAAATGCTGAAGGTTGAAAAGTAGCATGCTGTGCTCATAGAGATCAGTGTTTGCAATGAATATACAGATATCTCAAATAACTTGGTTTATTGCCATTTCACCCACATACAAAATTCATAATGAGAGCAAG
Organism: Turdus rufiventris; assembly: GCA_013186435.1. Taxonomy (NCBI): domain Eukaryota; kingdom Metazoa; phylum Chordata; class Aves; order Passeriformes; family Turdidae; genus Turdus; species Turdus rufiventris. The sequence goes on along the minus strand of PYHW01010050.1, from coordinate 99,742 downwards.
ACATAGGTTATTAAGTGTGACAGAACAATGTATATATTAATATTAATAAGACTATATTTGCCTTGACCTCATAGCCTTACAGCATTAATTGCATTTCAGATTCTTTGGTTTTCATATATATATATGTATATTAAAAAGCTATGGGTGTTCATATTTTTACCACTCTTTAGATATTTATTTATCTATTTAGATATTTATTTAGTCAAAATTTCCATAGCCAATTGAAAGAAATAGGATTTTTTTCCAATTATTGTAAATACTGATTTTAAACTTTTGAATGACTCATGTTTAGTCTTGAATGAGTGTAAAGGGAACACAGACATTTGCTTCTAAAGAAATTTCCCCCTCTATCCTGCCTCTGATTATAATATTGCCAAGTTTTGCAAAGTTCAATCTATTTCCGTTTATGAGCTTCCATGTTTTTAAATGTTCTCTATTTGTTACAGTGCCCTAAGCATACAGCTACCAAATATCAGCAATAAAAGTGTTCATTTTATAGAATTAACAAAATTCTTGTCGTCTCTTGAAGGGACACAGGTGACCATCTTTTAGCCTATAAAATTCAGGGTTTTTTCCTCCAGAATCTCTGGTTGTACCTTGATTTTGTGCATTTTTTGCTTCTGTGGAAAGCTCTGACTGACTTTCATCACCTCCTGTGGAGAAGATGTTATTGCTATGATTATTTGTTTTGCCATCAGTGGCTCAAACACCGTGTACACAGCAGTCCAAAGACAGAATGTGCCAAGTTAGAGTCTGTTATGAATTTATACAGTCACCTAAGTCTGTTTATCTGCAGGATCATCAATTTAATAAAAAAAATTCACCTAAATCTTGATTGTTCTTCCAACTTTCTAGACCATCAGATTAACTGTTTATGTCTTTATGAATTAATAATTAGGAAATATTAATGGTTAGGAATTTGAGTGATGTTTGGAATGCATGACTGTATTTCAAAGTTAATAATAACTTTAGAATAGTTTTGTCCCTAAATTTGCAATGTAAGCTCACTTTGTTGTGAGATCTTCTATTCTGAGATGTGAAAAGTAAAGTAGCTATGGGTCAGACATAGAATTTGAGTCTCAGTCTTCACTCAGTCTCATTCTATATTGCCTACTGCATCTCACCTTTGAGGACCACAAAATTAAGTTCTCAAGCCAACTTGATATATTATATAGTATTATATATATTATATGTTATTCTCGAATATCTTATTATAATAATAGTCTATATTACTATCAATCTTATTTTACTCAAAGAGATAATTTACTTTAAAAATCTCATACTGAACCTAGTTTTATTTCAAACGAATAATTCACCCTGAAAGTCAAATTTTTATGATTTAGAATTTATCACTGAGTCCAGGAAAGCTGCTTACAACAGGAAAAGAACATTTCCAAGGAGGCGAGGAGACTGAAATGTCACAGTAGCTGAGATGTGAAAAGCAGAGGAGGATTTAGGTAAAAGGTAGGAGTGGACTGAAGAAGGACCAATGGAACCAGGACAGGGCTGCAGTCTGATGTAGAAGAGCAGCTAAAGCAGAGTGCCAAATATAAATGAGGGTAAACATTTAGAAGGGCAAAGCATAAGCCACAATCTTAAAAAAACTCACCCCCTTTTCCTGCAACTGCTCTTTGACCCTAATTCTAAGCAGTTCTGAAGAGTTCCTGTGGATGAATACTTTGAAAATATAAAATACCTCTGTATAAGAGTTTGGCTGCCAATCTGAGATTCTTCAGGTAAGCAGGAGTTCATGCTACCTGTCCTGTATCTGATGTTGGATATCACACAATGATATATTCTCATGAATATTCTTTATCGTTATCTAAGAATTAAATATAATTAAACATTTGATATTATTTAACAAAAATATGCCATAACTTACACTACTCCTTTTCTTTCCTTTTGTTTTTTTTTCTCAATTATCCAGTAGCCATAGATACCAGATTGCTTAAGTATTTCTAAATTATTTTAGAAAGGTGATAAGGGATAAATGTACAAGAATGGTTCTTCGATGCATGTTTGAGTGATTGAACTGTATGCAGTGAGCCATCAGTCCAACTCTCCTTGTCATATTTTTTCCTCTGCTACTACAGCAACACAGGCACATCTCTAAGATACTGTAGATTCTATAGAAATCTATAAGATTTCTATTTCACTTCCCAGTATGTAAGCATGGAAATGACCTACAGTTTCTTTATGAGGTAAGAAACCAGGTAGTGAAAGGAAAGAAATTCCCATCAGAAATAATCTGGTCTTCTGTGCTATTTGCTACAGCGTTGCATCAAGATCCCTATCGAGTTTCTGCCCTGTTGTTTTATTCTTTTTTTCTCTTCTTGGAAATGTCATTTCTCCTTAGAACAGGAGTTCTTATCCTAGAGACAGATTATTTATTTACATGGTGTCTAACTATGGCAACAAAATGTTAAGAAATACTTAGTCTGTTTGACATGCTACTTCATTTCACCACAACAATAATCTTTTTTTGCCTAACCTATCTTTTTCTGAAAATAAAACATTAGACTTCTAACCTCAAAATTGCATGTGGCCATCAATTGCCAGAAGGGATCTTGGGGGAAACTGACAATTATGAATGAAGTAAGGAGAGGAAACGTTTGAAAACTTGTTAGTGCATCACTTGAGGGTAAAAGAGGCATTGTAGAGAATATAAAAGAATCATCCCATGTCCCAGCTTTTCCACTGTTTAGAGGAACATCAGCTCACTGCCATGGCGATTTGACTACTGCTATAGAGAGATGGCTTTTCCCAGTCTGGACAGGTATGGAAGTTTTCTTGTGTTACTTGAGGTGAGTGATATGTTTTCTGCTCTCCAAATGATGGAGTTTTTTGTGTTTCAGAAGAAATAATAGGAACTGTTCCATAATTCAATAATTTGCTTTCAATAATAGAATTATTGGAGATTTGTTTATTTATCTTAAGAGTACGGCCCCAAAATCAACCTAGAAGACAATGGGAGGAAGGTTTCATTCAACTTTGTTAGGGGTGGGAAGGGTCAGTCTTTTATATCTAAAAGTGTCATATGCCACTCACCATTCTCTCCTTCTATTAATTTGTGTAAAAAAAATCACAAAATAAAGAAGTCTTGTCTATTCTGGGATTTATGTGCCATTTTTAGGTTGTAGCTTTTGTTTGACCCAGAAAAAAAACAGGATTGTATGTCTTTTCCCACTACTAACGTAGTAATAGTTCTTCTCAGGGGTATAGAAATTTCTACAAATGATTGTGAGCCCCTTACAACCTTGCAGTGCTGAAAGCCATGGTAATGCCTAAGCAGAAGGAGTTGAAATATCAGTATTATTGTACTCTTTCCATTTATGTGATTGTTTATATTTATTTTGCAAGTTTCAAAGTAATTACCATAGGAATACTGTTTATTAGCTGTTTTCCAAAATAAGTCTATAGACCAAATGATGTAGAATTTTAGATGCTGGACACTGATGGAAAATTTAGCTATTATTTTGCTGCTTAGATAACCACAGTTCTCATGGTTTGATCAGCCCCACAATATTATTGCAACATTTCATAGTACTTTCAGTTTCTGTTTTATGCATCTAATTTATTTCTTTCATAATTGATATGAGATGTACATATCTTGTGAAGTGCTGTGGGATGTCTAACATGAAAGGTTCTGTAGAGGAACAACTGTTTTTCTTATTAGAGTGAACTGCAACACGACAGATTAAGCATTCAATTAAACAGGAAATTTGCCCATGTAAAAAGCTCACAGAAAGAAGCTTAACAGTGTTCACTTTTACAAGGTAGTAAAGTTTGGAATCCATTATTTTGAAACTCCATCTACTTTGCTTACAGGTAAAACAATAATTCAGTTCTTTCAGAAAAGGGGCCAAGTATTATTTACATAAAGCTCCATTGTAAAAAGGTGGGTGCTATTTCCAAGGTTTAAAATAATTTGGTGAGAGAAATGAAAATACTCATAAAAGGCAACTACAGTATGTTATAAACCACCTTTATGGTTCATTATAGATTTGGTTTAATGCTGTTGGATTAACACTAAAGGTTAATGTTTGCATAAAATATGCATGATTAGTTTAATACTCTGGAACTGTGATCAGGTTCTCTAATGTTATGAAAAGGGGTGACATGATACATGGTTAAGGCTGACACAAATAGAAGTGTGATATATTTCCAACAAAACTGGTCAAGGGTATTTTCAAAATCCTCCCTTATGTGATAACACTTCAAAGCCAATCTGTACCAATGGGAGATTTTGTGTTCAGCTCTCATAATTAAACTGTTTTCTGGCTGCAGAAATTGCATGCATTTCTAATTTGCAGTGTAGGCAGAGTGCTTGGAGAATGATATGTTCAGATTTTCTTCTTGCATTTTTTCAGCCTTAGGTATTATGTGGAGTGTTTTTGTTTTAAGCATTGATTATCTTTGTTATGTTTTATTGCATGGAGAATAATAGTATTTCTTATGCACAGGCTTGGAAAACTCCATCCAAGTGGCAGATTTCACTTATTGCTTGTGTAGAAGTGTCTGACTAAGCTCTTCACTTACCCACAGATGATTTATAAACTTATGATTTATTTTTTCTTTCTTAATCATGCCTTGGAGATAATTACAGTTAGGCCTTCTTTCATGTTACCAGGGAAGAACAGTGTATTTAGCATGTATTTGGATAAATATCAGCCATAAATCGTGGATAGGCCATGAACTTTTGCTGATGTCAAGGGTGTGGAGAGCAGATAATGAGAAAAACCTATGGGCTCTCATAAGGTAGGGAAACAGCACACAATAATCATCAGGACATATGGACACAGCTGCAGGGACTTGTACATATAATGCACTGCTTTTTATGATTATGCATTGCTTAAGTTTCAGGGCAGGTTTTGTTTGGTACACCTATGGATATGGATATTCAACAGAGAAGTTCTAGCAAGATTTTTGTACAAGCTCTAAAATGATTAATACAAAAATCTGTACTCACAATGATTACTCAGTAGTGATTTTAAAAAATTGCTACAGTCCATCTGCCTTTGTTTGTTTGATTACTTTGGAGTGGTTTATTTGTTTAACACAGATTATTTTAGACATCCAATTTGTACAACTGATAATGTGGCCACAAGAAGATGTGGCTGGAAAAAAGTGACCATTCATGGGAATAGTAGGGCAGTCAAAGCCAGTGTCCCTGCTGTTATTTGTGTAGTATGCAACTACAGCCTTCAGTAGGGCGGGTGACTCCTCTCATACTTAAAAGTGAACAATGTGAACATCTTTGATCCAGGAAATAATTGCAACATAATGGCTGCTTCCAGAACAAAAAAATCTTTATGAAGATACCTGTATATCACTTAAACTTGGAATTACAGCCTAGAAAACTGACATTTGAAAAAGCGATAAGCCAAAATAAACAGTCTAAATCTATGGACAAATTTTAATGGGCACTGCCATTGTCTTGCTTATTCATTATGTATTTGTTATGTAGCCTTAGTCCCTAGAGACCAAGAAATTTAAAGACTGAATATTCATGTCTCCTTTTTACCTAGGCTTGGTTCTGTAAAAGTTCAAATGCACAAGTGCAAATTCACTGAAAATTGATTTTATGGAGATGTTGTTTTAGAGGCTCACTCACGTTCAGAATGAATTCTTCAACCCAGAAATTGCTAATTTGTTTTGATTACGAAAATATAGAATAGTGGAATCAAACGTTTATTAATGCCTGTAAAATGCAGACAGCTCATGGTATATGAGCAGTCATGCATTTTTGGGAGATGAGGTTTAACATTCTTTTGCTAAGTGATATCAATCTTAATGTAATTAGTTTTAACAGCATGCCCTTCATTATTTTTTTCTATTTTTACCACAGTTATCTTCATTTTCTCTACATTCAGCAATATCTCTTCATCTGTTAGACTGACAAGAACTTTCTCAAAGACAAACAATGCTAATGAACCAGAGACGTGTCTCAATCAATGTCTCTCTTTTCCATCTTGATGGGAATCATATATAGCCGCTAATTTTGTATTACGGTCTGTTTTTTTTTTCCTTCTTCCATTCTTGGCCTTGGAGACATGGAAGGAAAGCAGTTTCAGCACTTGTCAAATACCTTTTTGTCAGACAGAGTGGGGGGCATTTGGTGCCATGGTTGATCACTCCCAGGGGACACAGTTTCAGCCAGAATAAGCTGACAAAGGTCACTGGAAAACAATTCACTCAGATTATGTTGGAACACACAAAGTCATATGGGCCTAAATCACATGTCCATAAAAGCTGGGCTACCAAGTTTAACTCCCTGTGATCTTACATTTAAATATTGTTACATTCTGAGAACAGCAGCTGGTACAAGTCATAGGTAGGCTTAAAAATTGTTCTGCAAAGTCACTGAACTTACATAAATTGTATTTATATGAGAATTTCATGAGCTCAGCTGCTGTTATTGCCTGACTGCAAAGTCTTAATTAACCAATGCATCACCTCACCTGAGACAGAAATGCAAAGTACCCTCCTCTTATGTTCAGTACACAGTATTTCAGATTGTAAAAGGGACAAATGAAATATGCTGGACAATATAAAATTTTAGGTGCTGAATATTCTGCTGCAGTTTTTTAACTTGGAAAAAGCCACACATTAAAAAAAAATCTACATTTCTCTTTGTATTGTATTAGAAATAAATAATTTATAGCATGTTTAGTATATAAAATTAGAATATTTATTACATTGATATAATATTTAAGATTTGGTGCTTGCTTGGCTTTAATTTTACTTTATTGTTTGATGATCTGTGGTCTCACAGAGGTGTCACTTTCAAGTATAGCCACTCTTGTCCATGCTGAACATTTAATGGTGTAGTTTCTTCATTTGCTGAACCAATTCATTGCACCATGAAGTTGAATAACCAGGAGTCAGAAGCCTGAGGTGAAGCTGTCCCAGAGCCTGGGAGAGGTGACAGGATGGAACACAGTCACTGGAAAGTTAACATCACCTCACAAGCCAATGGCAAAAGTCACACAAAATGGAAATGAAATCATTTTTACCAAGTGACCTTCAAAGTATTGTTCTAACTACTCTTTTAGTAGGGGGAAGCATTAAAAAAAAAAAAAAATTAAAAAAAATCCAAAATTCAAAACAACTCCACAAGAAAAAAGAACTTAGATATTGGGTGTATCTTAGGCCAATGGGAAAGAATTTAGATGGCCTTCAAGAGTTAAGGATGTCATAGAAATAGGAAATATCCATTTCCAGATGGAAACAGAAGATCCTAGTCGCATAAAAAGAAGTTTTGATGTTGGTTCTATTGTCTGTTTGCTTGAAAGTGGAACACATTACAGGAAGATGGTGCATTACTTTCTGCTCTATTAGTAAGCAAAGGATATATGAATCAACATCTGCTAAGGACGTAAATATTTATTCAACCAACACAGTGATTTGCACTAAATAAAATTAAACCCACAAAACATTAAAAGAGTTAACTGGAGGGAATCTTGGTTTTTCTCTCACTAATAATAATTTCAAAATACTGACAAAATTCTGAAAAATGAAAGAATGTGAGTTTTGTGACAATTTTAAAAGCAATTAGAGTTCTCGAGCTGAGTGACTGAGTGTTTGCAACTGTTTTTTTTTAACCTAAATGTCATGTAAAAAAAGGGAGAAAATTCATAGAAGATTTAGTAAGCAGTAGTAGAATGTTGATTTAATTACTATAATTCAACATAGTTTTGTAAAAAAGGTCATGTTGAAAAACCTTGTTGATAAAGCTGTAAGGCTTTTAATTAAGTTCTGTCTGATAAGCTGGTACAGCTATGTTAGTTCTATACAATAGCTAACAAAAATGTATGAAATGCAATAAATATTAATGTATAATGGCCTGGATATCTAATTGACTTCTCATGTAATTATGTCATGGAGAAAAGTTTTATCATTTTAAAAATTATTATCTGGAGATCTAATGAACATTTTTCATTTCAGTGTAGAAGAAATAAAACTATAGGTGATAAAATCTGGGGATGAAAAATATTTTCAAGAAAAAAAAATGTAATGAAGAATACAAGCAGTTTTACAGATGCTCGTTTGACAACTCAGCCTTGAGGACTGGAGTGCAAGAAGGGCCCAAGGTCATCTGGAGTGGGATTTTAACTGTGTTTATTGGTGCTCATGGGAATTCTGTGCTAGACATGCTCCCTCCTGATTATGGCCAATGGAGTCAGCAAGGTCTAGGAAAAATTTCCTCAGTGTGACAAGAGATGGGAATCAGTTTTCTTAGCAGAATCACTTTTTGCTGCTTAAAATATCCTGTGATGTGTGATACATGAGTATCTCAATAGAAAATTTTGGGGTAGACCTGTGGGCATGTGTGGATTTGTGAAGCATGCTTTTTTTTTTCATTATTGGAAATGTCTAGGAACAAGGTTGATTAGAGCCTGGACTAGGTTTAGCATTAACCTTGACTAGGTCACTAGTGTCTTAATTTGCTAAGCGGGTAAGAAGGGGAAGGAAATAAAAAAAAAGATGAAAACAAATTGGGAAGACTCAAAACTCACTCTAAGTTATTTTGATTTTTATTTTCAAATGCTTGAGGGTTGCTGAGAGTAAATGTTTGTACAAGCTAGAAATGGAAACCCAGAGATCTCCAAGGCTGTGGCAGTTTCAAAAAGAGTGCAGTCTCCAGAGTTCAGTAATGGTTGTTCAGTAGCAGGAAATCAGAGTGATGTTCAATGATCTCCTGAGGGTGGCCAAAAAAACAGGCCTGCTGAGCAGACTGTAACATCTTCTCAAGGAGTTTATGTAAAACAGACATATGTTTACACTGTTGGTTGCTTTGAAATCTCTTTTTTCCCCAGCATATACTTTGTTCTCAGTGCTTAAATAAACAATGCTTTGGTTCAGAGCAGGCTTGTTTGTTGCTGAGTATCTCCAGTATCTGACTCTCAAAGGAAAGACGCCCTGGTGACAACTCCAGCCAGAGGTGGTAAATAAACCAGTAGGCAAGAGAGTGTGACCCACCAGCAGGGGACCATGCTGCAGAAAAAAAAAATACAAACAAAAGGGGAAGCAAAGGGTGAAGATGAGATAGCCCTGAAGTCAGGGTGACTTTTTTACGTGCTTCTAAAACCCAGTGGAGGAATGGACATACATTACTTCTATGTATAGGTGTGAATGTAGATACAAATTACCTTATAATTGAGTATGTAGCAAGTCAGATAATTTTTTTTCAGCTTAAATAATGTATGTTTTCAATGTAAGAAACCATTTCAGGGAAACTGGGTGTGTATTCAGACATGATGCATCTAGATACAGTTGTCCTGTAAGCAATTTGAGCTGGTTTGCATTAAATGTGATTTCTAAGCCAAGATCCCCAGAAATGATGTGTACTCATAGATTCAAATGGAATCAGTTCCTAAAGTACATCAGCTGTATTTTGTAATTTTATATCTTGTAACAGAAGTGGTGGACTTAACACCACACATATGTTCTTTATTTGCTGAAGAATTTAATTAATGTGTTATACTTGTGTAATAAATTTTGATGTTTTGCAGTTGTACTAAATAATTAGTCTTCTTGATGAGCCTTTTTTTCCTGTAATGTCCTCTTTTTTATTCAATACTAATTTTGACTAAAGATCCCAGGGTCATGACGCTCAGAATGGTAGGTCAATAGCAAGTTGAAATAGAAATGAGCTTTGGGGAGAAAACAGAAAAATTAATTAGTTGGGCATGTCAGAGCCTCCTTAGCATGCAAAAAAAGTAGAGTTGGTCAGTGAGAAAAAAATATTAATTGGTTTACATCATATAGACTGAAGATGCATTTAATTAGAGGAAGAACATCCTCTCTCATCTCTTGGGCATGCTAGGTCAGAACTTTCATTTTTCTTATACATTTCACCCCTTTGTTGGTTTCTGTCAGAAACAACTGTGATTTGCCAAGGGTTTCAAAATCTGATTAAAAGGAAATATCACAAAATGCATTGAGGGAATAAGAAGTTGCTTAAAATATATGTTAAAAAATAATATTTCATTAAAAATTTCAGGTGATTTATTAACTTTAGAAAATAAGATAGAGGTTTTAAGGGTATTGCAGTAAACATTTCTTCTTACTTTCAGGCAATCACATCAGGCTACGTAAACCAAAAATATATCAAGTACCATTTAGCTTAGATGATTTCTGATTAGTAACTACAGAATTTGCATTCCTAAGAAAAGGTATAAAACTACTGGAAGCTTCCATAATATTCCATTGCTACACTGTAAAGTCTGTAAGTAATAAAATATCTCATTTTCCCAGTAAAATGTGGCTCATGTTTCCCAACACTGCCACAGTGCAGGTACTGGGGTCAAAGATGATAAGATGCAATAAGTGGCAACCAGAAAGAACATCATCTCTCAATTACAGGACAGATTTCAGGAAAACATATTTCTGAAACAATTTAATTCAAAACAATGAAGGATGGCCTCGAAATGTTTGTATGCAGTTGAATGACATCTTCAGCCATAATTCTTCAAGATGAAAAACAGAATAAACCAACTCTGACTACTGATCAAAGTGGAATTAAAGGAAAACACTTTTTTTCATGGCTTAGATGGCTTTCATGGCTTTTGCTTTCAACACATCATCAGACAAGTTTGCAAAGTAGATACGTGTTGCCTCTATTTGCCAGATGACCAGGCCAGAAAAAAGAAACCTTTTACAAAACAGGAAGGACCCAGTGAACCCACAGATGAAATGGTCAATCAGTGTGTAACCTACAAAGCTCACCTCTACAAGGTGACACAACTGGTTCTGGCTATCTTTGTTATGTAGCCTTTGGGTTAGACCAGCATGTCAGTGAAGAATGTCTATCTGGAATAAAGTCCTGGAATGATGGTTCTCACCCATACTTCTTTACTTTGTTTTCTAGTTTTGGAGTGTGGTTGCATACTTAGCTGGAATTACTCGATTTCTTCTCAAATATTTAAAATAATCATTTAGACTTGTTAAGATAACATGTTCCTAGGACACTGTGTTATATTATGTGTTCTCTCATCTGTCAGTGACAGCACACATTAGTGGGTCACGAAGACTTAACATTTCAGAAATAAGTACCAATTCTTTTTGCACTCAGAAAACAGAGAAAAGCAAGCATAATGGCTTGATCTTGTGTTCCCTAGCTGGTGCAGAATCCAGCTCTATGGTTTGACTGTTCATTCCTGTGTCTGCCTGTGGCATGGAGTGTTAGAGGGGCCCTGGGCAGTTTGACATGGGAGAAACAGCTGAACAGAGCAAATAACACAAATGGCAGTGTGAGAAGCTGGTCAAAGTTACAGAAACTTCTAGATAGGAGAGATGGATTTTGTAGGGAGTAGAGCAAGGTAAGAAACACCCAGACTCCCCAGATCACAGGGCCTTTGGCAGCTTGCTGTGCCTTGCCAGCTCTACATGGGTGCCATTCCTGGCACAGGGATACACCTGTCATGGACATCCCACAGGGTCAGTTGAGCTTGGTGATGGTACCAGAAAGAGTTATTTGGGTACAGAAGGAGCAAAAACAATGGGGAAAAGGTACAGCAGGGCAGACAATTTTTTGAGAATGGATTGTGATCACAGAATAGATGTGGGCACCCTGTACCAAAACAGGAGCCCAAGACATGCCCAGTACATCATAAGAGGTGCTCAGTAGGTAAGCAGTGCTTTGAGGAACATCTGTGGGGCAGTCCTGTGCTCTGCCATGGAGGTGAAGCAGGACAATAAACCAGACCTGCTGTTCTGACCCTGCTGTGAGGGACAGACGTTTCTGTGCTAAGGAAGGCCAGGCACAATAATGGATTTGGCATCCTGTTCCACAAGAAACAGCAGCAGCAACCACCCTCTGCTTCCCAAAACAAGAAGTGACATGGGGTGAGCAGAACTAGCTGGAGTCAGAGTTTATAGATACAACCCAAAAGTTAGGTAGGAACAAAACTCATGTCCTACAGTACAAGAAAAAAAAGTATGTGCGTGTATGATACAACTAGAAACCTTTTCTATAGATTCTTCTTCCTAGATAAACTCATTTGCATGAAACCCTTTCTTTCTCCCCCACAAAAGATTCTTGCAGTCTCTGATTCTGCTCAAGTTAACTCAAGGTGCACATTGATTGTTTTGGGTTATGAGGAGGCACAGGCTCTTGGAGCATTTCTTGCAAGAAGAATGTGTTTAAAGACATGAGGTGTTGCGGGGATACAGAATAGTCCTGAGAAGTCAGAGTAATTTCATCATTTAACTTAATCCTAGAAAGTTAAATAAGCAAACACAGTTACAAGGTGTACATATTTAATGTTTAAATATGATTTCCATGGCCTGTATGATGTCCCTTGGAAATTCCAGTCTTTTTTCAGGGTAGTGTTAAACCAAATTAAACGTTATTAAAAAATGATGGCTAATAAAATGCAAAGTAGAGGGAAATCTCACACATACACATATTTTAACAAATGGACAAAATTATTGTTTTGATGAAGAATAAGACCAATTGGTGAGGGTCCTTCATGCAACCCCTTTTTTTTTTTTTGGCCACCCCATAAATAGCAAGGATTTACGTTGAAAATATTTCATCATGAGCAGGGGAAGTATCAAAGTTCAGGCAGACTCAGAAATAGTGAAATATTCCTTGAAACTTTAGTAACCATTCTGGAGGTGCTTGAGCCTTGAGCCACTATATTCTATAGTGGCTATATATAGAATATATACATA
>PYHW01010050.1:56093-87011 GCA_013186435.1 Turdus rufiventris | reverse complement strand
TATATATAGGAGCTTGGATTCTATGTGAATTTTTTTTTTTTTGACCAGTCTAATTAAAACATTTTCCTGAACAAAGCCTGGAAGAAGCAGAAGTATGGCTTTGGTTTCCTCCTGTTTCTCTTCAATTACAGTTGCATTGCAATGAAAGTTTTCTTAAAAAAATATATTTATCCCAGTATTTTAAAATACTGTATGTCTAAAACAGTTTTTGACTTGTTTTTCTTATGAAAAAGACAGAATGAGATTTCTTGGGAAAACTTGCTGTATATTTACTGGTTTTGATGATATTTATGATATTTGTGGAATGTCTGTTTTTCCACACAATTTATGAAATGCTGTAATTTGACTTTCCTATGCACAGAATCAAAACACTCAAACTGGATGCAATCTTACTGTAAGTATTCAGCTGGGGTTTTATTTAACATCCAGCCAATGGTTTAAAATACCTGTAAGCAGCTGTCGTGTGCTGTGTGTGGGTACGTGGTGCACACACCTGTAAAGGTGGCAGATAAAGGGGATAAAGAGAACTGGGAAAGGCTGGACCTAATGACACGACTGTCACTGGTTTCCTGTGGTTTGGGATTTCATTTTCATTATGTTCAGTCTGGCATTTCTTAGAGTCATATATCCCAGGTAGAATTTCACCTTTCTGTTGCAGTCTGTCAAAGAGCCTGTTAGAACCATAGAGGCCAGCAGTTGCAATGTTATTAAAATTTTGGAAATATCTTCCTGGTTTTATGTCCAGAGGCTAGAGTTAAATGTTTATACCTTAAAAAACCCCACAATAATCTCATTTTTAGACACTGCTTTTCTAAATCACCTACTTTGCTCATGAAGGATCTCTTCTACATGACACACATTCCCTGTCCCTTTTCAGAAACCTCTGGTGCTTTGCTGTTCCATAATAAAGGCTTCAGATTTCCTCTTCTTGCCTACACAGCTTTTGACTGTCAGGAGTCCAAACTTCTGTGTTTTCTCCATGTTAAAAAATCTTAGTTACTGAAGGAAAGGTATAGTTTTAGGTGGGTTGGTACTTTTCTTCTCACCATATTTGATTGTTTTTATACATTTTGCAGATGTCATGCATGGCATGGGGAGTATGAGGCTGCATTTTAGTCACTAAGGGAAGGATAAGAAACCTCTTATCTGAGGACTTTACCTCAGATAACAACACAGTCTGTTTGGGAGCTCATTGCTGCTTCATATTCTGCCTGGGGCAGGCATTGCCTGCAGAGGCTCCACAGCTGTGAAACCAAGGAATAATTCCCTAAAGAGAATGGTTTGCAGAGCTGTGTGTGGTACAGCCATAGGCACGGTCTGGAATGAGCCTTGCCCTGCCAACAATGTGTACTTTTCCCTCAAAGAGGGACCATTCAAGCTACAAGAAAAATTAAGGATTCTTCATCTTCCTCCCAAAATGCATGGTCATGAGTTTTCTAGCAATTTCTAGCACGTCTCTTGAAGTTGAGAGCTTATCATATGTCAGTACATCAACAAAAATAACCCTTTTTTCATGGTATTGTCACTATTTCACATTAAGGACCTTCAACATCCCTAAGATACGATTGAAAACCACAAGGAAATTTAGGGTTTTGTTGATTTGGGTTTCTTTTTCCCCATATAGCTGAATATCATAAAGGAACAAAGTAATCAGAACCAATGAACTCAATATTTAGTATTGATCAGCTGTTACTTGCATTCCCCTTTAAGATGCTCTCTAAAGCGTGGAACACTTCCAGCTTCAGGTCTAGGTAGCAAGTGTCAGGGACAGAAAGCTGAAAATAGATCTCTCTTTCTTATTATTAGAAATATAATTATTTTCTGCATGTAGTAAAATTCCTCTGTTGACTTGGGATTGTTACTGGCATCTTTCCATTCTCTGTCAACAGAGTAGCATAGAAAATTAGAATTTCACTCATCTGAATCTCCAGAAGTAACAGACACTTTATTATATCCTCTGAGTACTCTGGTAGATGATGTTGTTGTAATGCTAACACCAGACACTGATCTAACAGATTTTGGTTTACACAGAGTACATTTTTTGAAAGATCACTTGCTGGTCTGCATGGACTTTGAGCTGATAGAATTTTCAGGGAGGTCAAATAGCTTTCACTGAACCATACATTATATAATTACAGTGGTGATCCTATTCCTGTGATGAAAATAATTGCTGGCAAGAGAAACTGATGCCAATATGCAAAATATTGAAGAATTAGTACCTCAGTTCTCACCACCTCTTTCCATGATTTGAACTGTCAAATAATGCCAAGTAAACCCCAATGAAATTGGTGATAATAATGGACTCTGGAAGATTTTCTTCTTGAAATAATTAGTCTGTAATTTTAACATTATCTTTCTCTGTTTCTTCTCCTGCCACCCCAGATGTTTAATGTTTTGGAAAGCACCAAGGAGTAAGTAATATAAACTTAAGATTTTTAGGCAGGCATAAAGAATATATAAAGGTATACATAAAATATAAACTTATTTCTAAATATATTCCCCACATACAAATATACCAGTATTTATAGATAGAAATATATTCTACTATGTTAAAAACTTTGCTCATCCACAGAAGATTGAATCAAGGTATCTAGCTTCCATTACATTAACAAGCTACATTTTTATGGTGTTATTTCTGGCCAAACCTGGTGTTTATGCCTGCAGACAAGAAAAGGGAGCTTTCTGATGAAAATTAGAGGTCTGCACTCTGAATCAGATGGACCTTTCATTTGGAAGATTCATAATTAATATTAATATAAGCCCATACATGTCCATAGAATGAGGCTTCTGTATGCTCTTCCTAATTGAATGTTTATGATTTCTTTCATATCTCAGAGAAAAAAAAAATTGAATTCATAATTACTCTGTACAAAGTCCTTTATGAGGCTGTGGTGTATTATAGTGTATGCATACAGAGAGATGAATGTGCTAAACTTTTTAAGATATAAAGGACATTTACACCTAAAGATATGCATGGAAAGATAATGGCATGTGCAAATCATCTGTATAATAATGAATGCTGCATTTGGCATGATGGACCTCATTTCTGACATCACAATTTACTTTTAATTCTAACAATGCCACTTATTTCAGCTGGATTTTCCTTTTATGCACAAATGCCAAAACTAAATAAAACCCCATTTGTCCTTTTTGAGGTGCTGCACATTCTCCGTGTTAAAGGGAAACTTCATTTTAGCAGGAAAAATTCCTCTTCTCATACTTCTTCATTTTTGAACTGCTAGTTATGTTTTCTTCAATAGACATCAAATTTTACATCCAACTCAAAGAACTTTTTCTCCCCAGTTGGGAATAACCTACTTAGGGAAGAATTTGTACCTACTAAAATGATACAATGTCTAAATAGAAGGTGAATGAAAATAAACATCTTAGATATCTTTTCTCAGCTGAGCCCACTGAATTGTCAAAATGCAGACCCAGCAATGGCTGTGGATGTCATTGGGGATGACACCCACACTGTCAAATCACGACAAAGCTCTGTTGAAGTGAGTCTGTGGAGACTACATTAAGTTGTCAAATGAAACAGATGCCAGCACAGATTTTATTGCCTCTGAAAGACAAATAATAAGAAATTAAACCCAAAGAATCTGAACTTCAATTGAAGTGTACAAGTGCATAGAATGCCACCTGGCTTGCTTTTGTTTCTTTTTTTTTAAATCATTGATTTGAGTTTTGAAGAGTTAGAAGCAGTGCTCCTTTTGCCTGTGATGTTTACTGTGTTTGGCTTTCTTTTTAAAGTTGCATCAGATTAAATATGCCAATTAAGTAATTATTAATAATAATATTAATTATTAATGCAGATAATTCTTAGTGCCATTGTTGGGTTTTTATTGTTTCATCTGCCTTTCAGAAACTGCTCAATGGGCTATACCAGCTGAACAGGATCAGTTTACCAAATGAAATTATAAACAATCCATAGCATAGAATTGCACATTACCATTCTCAAAACAGGTTAGTTTCGGCTGTGTTATAGCTTAACAATTATCAAAACATCAAAAGAGCTCACCTGCAGCTAGATTTTCACAACCATTCCGGTAAAATAGTTCCTATTCAAATCCTTGAGGATAACACAGGGAGAGTTTTTGTTATAGACAATCACAGTAATACTTGAAATAAATATTTTAGCATGTGGGTTAATGTAAGGACTCTATGTAGATGTTTACATTTTAATATTTTGCCAGCTCATAAGGAGGGAGCTTGGTTAAAGCTTTCATAGCATTTTGTGTCAGCTTTAAAGGAAAATCCCACAGCTCTCCTCGTTGGGCAAGCAGCTTTCCTCAGTGACCTCTATGACATTCTTGGGTGGCTTTTGTCATCCTGCTGCACCACAAAGTTCATTCCAGAGGAGTAGCTTAGTTGTGTGAGCTCTGCCACTGAAACCCTCAGGTTCCTCAGCACCAGTGCCTCTGCTCCTGCAGACTCATGTCCT
This sequence comes from Turdus rufiventris, assembly GCA_013186435.1. Taxonomy (NCBI): domain Eukaryota; kingdom Metazoa; phylum Chordata; class Aves; order Passeriformes; family Turdidae; genus Turdus; species Turdus rufiventris. The sequence continues at coordinate 82,564 of PYHW01010050.1, read as the reverse complement.
TATTTTCCCCAAGGCAGACAACCTTAAATGAAGCTGTGATGCTGTCATTAGAATGGGCTCCCTGCTCCCCCATGTAGTAATTTTAAGGATTTGCTGCCTGCTCTAGAAGGACCCTGCAAATTCTCTGTCTACCTTTCTTTCAAGACAAGGCCACACTATCCCCACAAATTCCATGCCCCTCAGAAATGCATCACATGTGTCATTTGTGCTTTGTTTGCATCCCAGAATGAGCTGGGAATTTTACTCGGCTGCGTTTTTGCAGAGGCATGTCTCAGCCACAATCCTAAACCTTTGTCCAACCCTTATACCGAAAGGCTTAGTGGAAATGAAAACCATAACAACATCTTCAATAAAGTGAATAATTGTTTTAGATTTGATTTTTTTTTTTGTGATGCAATCAGTAATTCTCAAAAACCCCAAAATATTATTATTACATAATAATACTGTACTGGGAAAGCAATTTGGGCATAAAGTAATCTAGCAGGATTTGCTTGGATCCATCATCACATGTCTGTAACAATTTTAGGTTCTGAACAGGCTCTGACTTACACAAGTAGCACAGTGCTAAAACCCAGGAACCAATGTCTGTGTTTTGGTGGGCTCTGTGCTTTCCATAACAAAAAATACTTTTCTCCATTATTTTTTTTCCTTCACAGATTTTACCCAAAACATAGGCTGTTTTCCTCTTCTCTGGTACAGCAAGCTCAGTTTGATGTCCCATTATTTCAGCAGATTGATACAGAAATTTTGTTCCTCTTATGCATATTCAGTTTGTTCTCTTTTTTTTCCCTTTCACCCCATAATTTTCCAAGTAACGTAAGGCTTCTTAAACACCTCCTAAAGACTTTGCCACTTTACAAAGAGCATTTGCATGCATGGTTTGTAATCACAATAAAACCTTTTTGGCCATGCTGCAATTTTCATTTTCTGGCCAGTTTGTTTCACATATGTTCTTAGACCTTTAGAATGTTAAATAAATGTTATCAGAAGCATCAGTTAAATTGAATTCAGCTGATCTCAGTTATACTACGACTAATAGTAAGAAAATGGATTTTTATTATTATTGTCGTTGTTACTGTTGTTGTTTGATTGACGTTAACATTAAGCATCTTTGGCCAACAGGTATTTTGATATCTCTAAAATCCAAACTTTTCCATTGGTTCAGAGTTCTATACTTCTAAGGTCTGGGTGATTCCCAGTAACTTCTGATCCAACTGCAGCCCTCAGTCCTAAAAGAATTCAGCACCCGTTTCTCATCTCACTGCAAATTCTTCTACTTTTAGAAATGTTCTCTCAAATATTTTGCACTTAGTCACTTAAGGTCCATACCACAAAATTTGAAATCTCTTCACCATGTCTTTTCTTTGTCTTTTAAATTTTATTTTAATTGGAAAAGATAAACAGTTTGAAGCTACATTCAATTCTGGTGTCGTTGGTCAAGAGGTACCTACAAAAAAACAAACAACAACAAAACAAACAAAACACAAACAAAACAAAATACCAAAAACAAAAACAAAAGCAAAAACAAAAAACAAAAAAACCCGAAAAACCCCGAACATTCACTTTTCAAGTTACACTTTTTTTCTAAAGACCAACAAAATTTCCCTTTTGAAACTCTGTACTTTCTGCAGTCAGACATCTGACAAACTGACAATGTGAAAATTTTCCTTCATTGCAAAAATAACTTCTCATTCATAAAAATATATGTACAATCTTAATGCTAGACAGAGAGAAAATATTACTAACTAAACAGCAGTGTGTTAGGAGCTCACTTTTATAGTTTTCACTATAACCCTAAACAGAAACCTTGTTAAGCTGAGAAAGCTGCATGGTGAGATCTCCTGTTGATTATGTTCTTCCTCATTAGAAAATGTAATGATAACAGTATAAGTGGCCCCTTGTTGCCACGACAGAACAGCAGTGAAATCCCCTGTCTGATCAATTCAGTTTATTCTGTAGTTAGCAAGTCAAAATCTAGGTTGGGAAAGTTGCTGCTGTAGACATAGCTTAAAGATACTCTAATAATATAAATATTGAAAATACCTGCAGAGTAGATGAACTTTTCAGGAGAATGCAAAGAAGAATGGCATGAAAATACAAACACACAAGATCTCTTCTTGTAAGCAATTGCCGGAAGGCAACAAATACTTTCACAAGGCACATTTGTGATTTTTTTATAACTCTGATATTTAATTCTTAGAACAATCACAGAGTCTTTCACTTGGTACCACACTTTATGTTCATGTGAGGCTACTCCAGGTTAGAGCCTTTTGATCTTCCACCCTGGTCCTTTTCTTTGGAGGGAGAAATGGACAGGAGGAAGGATGGTTATATTTGCAATGCACACACATTCTTGCTAAAATATCGTTATTATGAATAATGTGCTGTATGCATGTTTCAACATGATTTCAATAAAATTATATATTTTAAACATTCCTATCAGTTCTTTCTTATTATTTATAGCTGCAGCACCCACATTGCATAATTCATGTTTAAATCATTTGCTGATATAGCAAAGACTTTCTCTTTATAGCAATTGTTTAAAAGAACAAAAAGAGGGTATTTAAGTGGCTAATCATAGAGTTTGTCAGAGAAAATATGAGCATTTAAATGACATGCTGATAAACTGATCAGAAACGAGACGTGGCAGCTACTAAAAATATAAAACAAAAGACAATGTCTCTGCATCTGTTGTGTTATTTAAATAATAATTGCATTTTAAACCACATTCTTTTGTATTCCTTTATTAAAAAGAACCAATTATGGGAAGAATGGGAACCAAAATTCCTATAATAAAAACCACATCTTACTCTTTGAATAATAGAACGTTGGTTTTATACAAATGATTTGGTCCAAGACTTTCTTGAGAGGAAGAAAAAACATCAAATATTTTTGAAAAGAGTGCAGAAAACTTACATTTCAACATGGATTGTATTCCCATGATTGAAATAAAAACCTATGGCAACAAAATTTTTCCAAATGGATCAAATTACACAACCCCCCCCCAATCCCCCGTAAAACTAAGAACCATTGACTGAATTTCTTTACTGCTTGTGTTTCTAACAATTGAAAGCTCGGGTACAGGATTCTCCCTGAGCAAATTTACAGGACCTTAAATTGGAACCTTTTCGGACTTTGTTTTAGGAATGTCCTGATAAAAACATATCAGTTTTCTGTGAAAAGCATACAAATGTTCACCAAATTACATTCCATTTCAACATGCTAAGAAAAAAAATTGGAAGAAAAAAATCCTCTGAATGTCTATGACAGTGTACAATTATTTCTGTGCTTTTCCAGCAGGTGCCACAGCTCTTAGGAAGTGACAATGGAGGTTGTTTCTAGCCATGAACATGATGATTTCAAAGGACCTACTTAAAAATTTGACTGTACTACTCAGTGAACATCTCGTGAGTAACAGCTACAAAAAAATCAGGCCAGGTTTGCAACTGATTTGTAGCTTAAGGAAAAGGGCTGAATTGGCAGTGCTTGTCTAACTTGGTTGTAGCATTCATTAAACTCTAAATAATTCACAATGACTCTGTGGTCAGACCCCTAAGGTATGGAAAAAGGAGTTTGTCAGAAAATGTCCAAGCTCTTCTGTAAGACTTGCAGTATTTCATCCCCCCTGTTCAAATGTAAGAGGTTATTTTTAAAGAGGGATGACAGACCACAAAAAATAAAGTTTTGTACATTAAAAATAGTTTTATTCTCATATCATTTTTAGACTTGGCCACCTAACCTATTTGGTCTCTCACCTAACCAATAGGATTTGGCAAATTATCAATGTCTTCCTCTTCAGGTCTTCAGATGGAGACTTGAGAGCTTCCTGTTAGCCTCCATGCCTAGTCAAACCATGGATTTTCCTGGAGGGAAGATGTTTTTGAAGCTTCTGCTGCTGGTCATGCTTCAGCTTCTGTGTGCTGAATCAATCCCCCTTGAGAAGAGAAAAATTTCAGATTCCTAAAGTGTTTTTGTTTATGATGGACTACAATAAATGCCCTTCCAGTATCCATTAGAACTTACCATGGTCATTTAGAAACTATTTTTTAAGGACTGGACTCTGCTTTTTCAGACATTTTACAGCTGTTTATTTTTCCTTCCTGTTTGAAATGAGCAGAACACCTTTATCATTAACATGCTGCATGTGTCTCCTTACTTGACTTTTACATTATTGCTCTAGCTATTACTATGCATGTATTATTTATATGGTTGGCTATCAAGGAAAAAAGGCAAGCAATTTACTTGTCAAAACATATTAGAATGCATGACTTTAAATCAAAGTTGCATGAGTCTGTAAAAAGCTATAATAAATGTTCTTTGGCTAATATGTTAGTGTCATGCAGTGGGCATGGTCAGTGTATTGGGTAAGAAACCTGTAATCACTTTAAAGACTCATTGAATAGGAGAGAATTTTAGATTATTATGCTTTGCTTTTAATTGCATGGCATTAAGACTTAATTTATGAAGATTATATTATTTCAATGTAAGAAAATTCCAACCTGTGTTTTAATGTTAGCATCAGATTTAAACAGGTATTTGCTCAGTATGAAAATTATAAACATGGAGCATAATTACTTAAATCTAACCTACACCTACATATCTTTGGACTTAAAATATATATCTTCTTTCCTGCAGAAGGCATTCCTCTGAGTTAAAGTTCCTGCAGTGTTGATAATTCTGTCCTGCAGGACACAGATTTTATGTCTCCCGTGGCCTTGTGCTCCTGTATTGTAGCACACAAACAATTGCAGCTGCAATCACTGTATGCAATCCTTACACAACAGGTTCCCAAAAAAATGATGTGAGCCACCTGTTCCATGCAGAAGGTGATTAGCTCCCTGTGAACTACATTTAGAAAGCATTTTGACAAAACCAGAATACCTTCCATCTCCCCATTGCCCTTGTCACAAAGAGAAACACACACCTTAAATGCTACTGGTGTTTAGCTAGCACTGTGGAAATTTCCAAAATTTAAATTCACTGATCAAACTGAAAACAAGTGGAGGAAAAAAAACCAAAAAAACAAACCAAAACAAAACCTCTCAGCAAATAAAACCTGGAAAACAACTGAGAGGCAAAAAACTAGAAAAAATGTTTACATTTGATCCAGGGAAATTGTGCAATAAAAAGTTTCCAATTAGAAAACAAACTATAATTTGAATAAGTTCAAATTAAGTACTTATTGCATTATATTTCTTACCTCATTCTAAGACTATTGTTGTTTGTTGGGTTCAGAAGAGTCAGTAGTATCTTTCCTCAACTTGAAATAGCATTTTGGGCCAAATAAATATTTCTGGTCTATTCAAACTTTCAAACTACAGTCACAAAGCTCTAATGAATGTTTGTCACCCTTGCAGACATACTTGTAAATGCAGGCCCTAATTTTTAATCGTTGTCCATCATCCCAGAGCATTTTTTCATTTCTTTTTCTATAAGTTCTTCCCAAATCATATTGAAATTAGAGAAATGAATGGGAGCTTAGGTGACTGTTGAAGTAATTATAAAATTATACAGATGAAATATCATAGAACCTGGGCAAATCCCAGTTAATGACACTTTTCATAAGAAGAAGGCAGAAATGTGTCGTGGTAATGTCCACTTTTATTAAGATACAGTGTCTCATTCAAGGTGGCTGAAAAATATTGTGGTTGGGCAATTCATAGTATGCTATTTTCCCTTCTGGTGTGGTGAACTATGCAAGTGTTCAGCAAAGCCAAGGCGATTTTGTATCCTCAGAGTTGAGACTGGTCCGTTCTAGATACTCACCACCAAGGAATTCTCAGTAAGAAATCATGGTTGAAATAATTTGACAGAAAATGTAATCTTAGTTAAATCCAGGTAAAAAACAGGCTGTGTCCTAATGCCAATGAAAGCTTGACACGACCCAAGATTTGATTGCACTAAGAACTGCCTGAGCAATGGGAGGTCTCTTGCTCTCCAAGCCTGCACTTGGAGCATTATGTAGTGGGGTACAGTGTATGACTTCCCAAAAGTTATGTTCTAGCTTGAGTGAGATTAATCAGCTTCATACCTGAGGTGATAGCTGAAAATTTTTGACCTGTGTTATTACCTGACAGTGGTTCAGATTACCCTAATTTATGTACAGGCTGTGGACATAAGGTAATTTTTTTCATCTGGTGAAAAAGTAACTTTTTTTTTTCCCTCTGTCCTCAGCTTCAATCTATTTCAACATTTAAACAAGATGACCTTCAAATTTGTTGTGGAAAAAAAATATTCTTTTTCACATTGTTATTTATGATTTCAGAGGAAGGAAAACCACATTTGCACCTGGGGAAAAATATGTCATTTTTAGAAGGTCTATTTGTCAGATTGTAAAAGGTGTTAGAAGAGGAAGCAGTTATTAAGGTTCTGCAAGAGGAATCAGGAAAAATAATTTATATAATATTATTTGTCTAAGGTTGCTTTAAAAAAATACACAGATTTGCTAAAGCAAGTCTATTAGTTATGTTCCCCATGTGAAAAGAGCAAGACAATTCTGGGTTAGCAATTTAAAAAGGCTATAAAAAGATGGTGTTTGATATATTGAAATTATATTTGAAAGAGGAAAAAATGCTTACAGACAAAGAAGAAAATTGCAAGGTTTAACAGGGTTTATTGTAACGAGATTGATGGACATTTGTGGGCATATGTAAATAGGTTTAGTGAGTGATTCACTGAAAACATTGGAGATAAGAAAAATGCCATATTCCTGCTGTACAGTGCAAGACTCATGAAGCCTGGTTGGGTTTTCTGTCTCTTCACGAACCTGATAAAGTAAAGAAATTATTCCAATCAGTAAATAAGTAAATGCCACCTATATAGTGTAAGCGGTTATTATACTTTAAACTGATTGGGGAGTTTGAGAAGGAAAAAAAAAAAAAGGTACATGCAGGGTTTATTTTAGGTATGATGGAGAATGCTCTAGGGCTTTATAACCTGACTGACTGCTGGGAAAACAGTTTGAAGATAGGAAGGTGTGTTGGACGAATCTTTACTCATTTATACTCAAATGAGCCTATACTCATTCGGAAGTTGTGGAAGCGATAGGCATTTTCCTTGGCCTGTGTATTTGTGATCACTATGACTAACCAAGTGTAGGTGCCAGCTTTACAATGAACTAAATGATTAACTTTTGGCTGGATCTCTGGTGATTGTAATGTGGGTTCTCCTCTCCAGCTCACACACAGGTCTCTGGCTGTAAATATCTATATAAGGAGGTCTGTACCTGCAGCTTTTCTAAGACGCTGAGATCAGAAAACAGCCCAGATGACAAATCTCCAAGTAACCCCATGTGTAGGGCAGCATGAACTGAAAATTGCCAGAAGCTGAGAGAGACTCAGAAATATTAATATGGGGAGGCTGACCTTGGATTAATAAAAGCCAACCTTGGATTTTGCAACTGGGTGCTGCCCTAGTGAATGCTAGTGACTTGGTAGGATGAAATTTCATATTCCACTTAGCAGGGAGCAGCTATTATTCACTCAGAGCTATGCTGAGGCAAGGGAAGAGCCAGCTGAGGTTTCTCACACACCTAGCTGGTCAGCAGTACAGACCAGAAATAGAACTAAAATCTCTTGCCTCCACTACAGAGACTTTACAAAAATTCCCTTGTTTCTGTTCTTTCTGAACCTGTCCTTTCATTTTCCCCTCTATTTTGCAGCGTCCTTCTGTATTTTCTTGATTTACTTAGTGCTATTTATCAAAGTGCTTTATCACATTTCTTAAAGCTATATATAAATTTAAAAATTCCTTCACTAATGCTAGAAAGATAGCATGATTATATGTACAGACAGAGTACATTCTGAGACTCCCCAGCCTTCCCCTGTGAAATAAATAGATGATCATGTTTAATGAATCTGTTGACAAAAACAAGAAAGGATCTGGTCTGCCTCGAGCTTTATAAGTATACTTTAGCTGGAAGGCTTAGTTATGTAGGATATGACAAACTTAAGCTCTATGATTTTAGCTAAGAAGAAATCTCTGTGGAAGCTGGTTATCTGTCATGGGGCTAACACCAAAAGAGTTCAGAGATTATGGAAAAGCTTTGTGGAAACAATATGCATATGGGAGGGAGGAGTCCACTCACAGGATTTTTTATTTTTAACAGTTGAGCATGAGGTGATAAGACTAAGCTAGAGAGACAATAGGATATTTTACAGAATCAGGACTCCTATAAATATAGCATCATGTCTTTCATCCTCTTAATGAAGTTTGAGAGAGCTGTAGAAAGATAAATGCTGACCTGGAGGTGTTAAGAATCCTGTGTATTTTCAACAATGTTGTCCTTGGCCTTTTTTATGCTTTCCTGAAGGTTAATTATCCATGAGTCTTTCATCCTATTTGTGTCTTGGAGGTTTGAGTAAGCTAAATAATATACAGCTTATGTACTACTTTCTTATTTCAGGGTTTTAGACTGTCTTTTTATAAGTCACACAGAGAAAAGTATTCTGAAGGAAGTTTTGTATACAGATGTGTGCTGATCTTTCAGAATATCTGATAAGGAGATGTGAAGGAGCAGCAACCTGGGAGAGATAGCATTTAGCCCATTCTTTGTCCAAAGCAGGGCCATTTATACTAGAAATATTCTTAACAGGGATTTGCCTGTTTTTAAAAACTTATATGGAGAGACTTTAAATTGCTTCTGGTAATATTTTCTGGTATCTCTCTATCCTTACCACTAGGTAAGTTACAGGTATCTTCCAATTGTCAAAAGAGAGATTCATGCTGGAGTTTAACACTGGCAGTAATTGTCCTCCACTGAACCATTCTCAAATCAAGAAAAGCTTTTAAAGGTTACTCCAGGTGCTGGCTGACCAACACTCTGCTTCTTTCAGAAGCCTTGCTTATAATTAAGGGATTGATGTGAAAAGTGATGAAGATTTGCTTCAGTCTTTTTCTTATAGTGACATCACCAGAGAAAATAGAGAGGTTGCTATCACTTAAAGAGCTAGGGTTTATAAACTAGAATATGTAAAACTGCCAGCAAATGGAAAAGACAGTTAAAAAAAAAAAAAAAGATTACCAAGCAACTTCCCCTGACTGAGTGTCCAAGGGTTTTTTATTAACCAGCTTTAGTTTCTCTCAAAACAGTGGCTTCTGTGTTGCAGCCAGTTCTAAATGGTGCCTTCTGAGGAGAGTATTTTTTTTCCTGATACCTATGAGACATCAACCCTGAGCTTCTGGAAAGCTCTAGGCTCATGTTCTAGAGAAAACTCTCTGCTCTTCTTTACTTCCCTGTCATGGTTTTATGTCTGTAACTTTATTTTTCTATTTTAGATTTTTACAGACCTCAGGAACAATATTAATTTTTGAAAAAAGACAAATTATTTTTGACTGAATGTTACCTTATTGAGTCTTTATCAAAACTTAATTCTGCCATAAACCTTCTTGACCTCCAGCAGGTTGAAGGTAATCAGTTTAATGAGAATGAAGTTTATCTAAAACTGTTAGGAGTTAGGAACTTACACAAATCTGTGAACTTAGCAGCTAGCCTCCCTCTCTGGATGTTATTCTGTATTATATATTCTGTGAGAGAAAATAGAGTTTTTACATCCTCAGACTTGTACTTAAGACAAAAGAATAAGTGTTAACTTTGCTGGAAATGCATTCAGTGATGTCTCTATTAATCACAGTCATTTTACTTCTCAGATCAAAGTGAAGCACACATGCAGTAAGTCCTCTGTATTTTTAACTAATTCTCATACACAGTAACATCCACAAAGCTGATTAGCATCTCTTGTGTTGGATACTGAGCGGAAGAAAATACCCCTGCACCATCTAAGGGTAGGATCCATCTAATCCAAGATCAACAGTAAAGCTGTAGGAAAGAATGTGGCAATCAATTTATTCCACATAAACAAATAGAACCCTATTTATTCTATATAAACAAGTAGAGTCACAGATTATCCTGTGTTGCAAGGGACCCATAAGGATTATTGAAGTCAACTCCTGGCACAGGACAGCCCCAAGAGTTCCACCATGTGTCTGACATATAAAAGTCTTTTTCTTCTTGTTTATCTCAGCTACAAATATTGGAGGTTTTTTTCAGTAACTCATGGTTTTGCCTTTGTGTTTATTATTGTTTACTCAAATCATTCGTTTTGCCACTGCATTTATTAAGAGTAGAATTCCTCCAACAGGAATATTGGACAAGCTTTTCCTGAGTGCTTAGCAGGAGGTAACCTTTATTATCTTCAATTTTTCATCGGCTTAAATTTGATTTTTTTTTTCTAACTGACCTTTACAGATAATGGTGAGGGAAGTCCTGATATTTTTCATTTTGAAAAAGTATTTAAAACAGAAATAGGGGAAATGTTTGCATTCCCCCCACTATTCTATTCCTGTTGATTAATTAACCCACATATGTTTTTTATCATAAGAGAAAATTTAAAAATGCATTTCAAGCAGCCTGCAGAATATTCATGTGAGATCATTTTATGCCCAGTCATATTGCAGAATGCAAATTTCAATTTAGTGATAAATTTGTGGCAGTGGGTATAATAAAAAAACATCGTTGTTTGGGATACAGCCACGTGACTGGAGTTATTTATATTATTTATTGAAAAGTACATTTGTTTAGACTTCATGAGATAAGTTATGATTGCCATGTTGGGGTTTGGAAATTAAATATATTTTGGGCAGTCTGGTTCTAGATTAGGACTCTCAGGTGTGAGGAATATAAAAACCTGAAGTAAGCCAAAAAGAGAGGGGAATTTAATCCTACATCAATGAAATTAAATCAGACATTCCATAATTTAAAGCTATCTGCATGAAAGACAGGAAAAATCTGAAGGGGATAATGCCTAAGTGATAATTGCAAGGGATTTTTTTAGTTTAATATTCCTTAGGGCAGGATTTTGTTTATACTATGCTACTTAAGTTTTTGTTTCTTGCCACTTACCAACTAGGTCATTCTGCAAAGTTCTGTGCCAAGAATTTTGAGAAAATATATTTCCCTCTGAGGATTTATAACATAATTCTGTCTCATTATGCCTGGTGTTTTTCTCCTCATGTTAGGATATCCTCAAAGAGGAAAGAAATAAAACAGCTTGTCTTCTTGTCAGTAAGGCCCAAACAGACTGGAAAAATTAGTTGCAGCAATTACATAATAGTATGATGCCAGCTCATGTGCACTATTGAAATGATCCTAGAACAAAAGGAAACCACTTAAACAGTGTGTGAGGTTCCCTATGAGGTGAAAATTAAAAGAAAAATTATTGCAAATTCTAAGATATTTCAGCAATTATCAGGTTCAACCTTTTATCTGAAAACCATAGATTAATTATACCTAATTCCTGTCTGGTAAGGGCAGGTGTTTGCTGACCTAATGTATAGTAACAAATGAAATATTTACCGGGGGAAAACACCTTGGAATTTCCATTTAATTCTGTTCATGGGTTCCTCTAACAGATTCTTGAATTTTAACTCAAAATGGACTGAGCCATAGTTTTTTTTTCCCTTGACATTAAACCAGCTGTAAAGCAAATCTGAACTCAATGCCTTTGGGTACTGTGCTCTTCTCACAGAGTTGATGGATGGAGTTTTGGGGAAGCTACTCCCACTGCTGCCCTGCAGGCCAACAGGACAGCACACACTCCAGTGCTCTGCTCAGAGGAACAGAGCAGAACAGGAACAGGAGGGCACAACAGGTCCCCAGGAAACCTCTGTTCCACCAGGCTAGGACATGTGTGGAAAAGCTGGGGAGACCTGTGGATGTGGATGGGTTACTGGAAAGGGCACCACACACCAGGTCTGTGTGAGAGAGGAAAATCTACAAGGACCCATTAGAAGAAGAAAATCTGTGACTCAGTGGGATATATGCAAATGCAAGGCCTTCTTTCTTCCCTGCAGTGAGCAGGGCTGGACAGAAGCTTTAGATAAAGACATAAAGAAGATTGTCACTGTGCAGGAGACAGAGCAAACCCAGAGGGCAATGGACATGAAGAAAGAATGTACATTTAAATGAAGAGAAAAAACTGAATGACTCATCCAAGACAAGATTTCAAGGATGACTTGTCATTACACATCTGAGGGGCTCACAAAGCTGTAAAGAGCGTCACAGGCAGAGACTGTATCATTAGATACATCAAGGAGAGATGCTGGATTTGAAGCAGAAACCTCTCTGGGGATTTTCACTGATGTAGCACTGACCCCAACCTGCCTTTTCTGAGATGGTGCTTACCAGCTGATTCAAAAATATGTGTCATCCTTCTGTTTGCCTTTGCAGATAAGTTACACCCTTATGTCCATCACAGTACATCAGTACACATCCATCAGTAAAAGAATAAAATTCTAAAGCAAGACAAAGTGGAAAAGGCAACTCAGCAATCACTTTATCTGCATAAATAAGGCTTGCAAAACAGTTGCCTTTAAGGTTGAATATCTTCAAAGGTACCTCAGCCTTCCTTTGCCTCCTAACACTAGTAGTGTGGAACTTCTTTCCATAACAACTTTCTGGCTTTCCTCTCTCTTCAATCCATTTCAATCTGAACTCTCCCTAAAACTCATCCTTTCTACATGAAAAAACTAATAAAAATTGTTTTAATTTGTTCTATTCCCTGATAAATGCCGGTGAAATACTCCTGCTTTTATTTCTTTATGTTCTAAATTTTAAACATTGCCCTACCATCGATCCTTATTTAAATAAAATACTTGGATTCCAAAGTTTAGTTCTTTTTGCTATTCTCTTATGGTAGCATCTGATTCCATTGTCATTCATCTTAGATTTACTTGTTTCAAAACTGAATTTATTTTTTTTCTTGTGTTCAAAATCCCAATGTATTCATCAGAGAAAATAGGAAGACCCACACAGCTTTAGATATAAGTTTTCTACTGTCTATAAAACAAAACAATTAGAGTTCCTTAAAGGATTCTGTTGAGTGGATAAATTTGAGAACACTTCTGTCACTTAAACCTGGCCGTAGTCCCTGAACTAAGCCTCTGTGATCTGTATCCATCAGCTCAAGAATCACCTTCAGTATCCTAGCCAATCTCTTATCTCCTAGCTGACTCTGAGCAGAGTAAACAGATTCTATTTTATGCAGTGTTTCGTGGTGAATTGGCAGAAATTGACATTGTAGAAGTCACCTGGAGGTTCTTTGATATTGCTAAATATTTTGCTGATGTCCTTTCAAGATCCTTTTGGAGGAATGCCAGCGAAGATGCTCAAGTCAAATTTTTGACTTAAATTGAGAAAATCTGGCTTAGGTTTACAAAACAAAAACAAAGTCAAATGAGATTCCCCAAAAGTTATGAAACCAGGAGATGGTTTATATCTGTTTCATAGATCCAAATATTTTGAACCATGCACTTGAGAAGACCAGGGACTTCATTTGTTGTGGAGTTGAACAATCCCAATAATTTTGTTCTTGTTCTTCCCCTTTGGACTGGACATTTGACCAATCTTTTGCTCTGTGTTCCTCATCATCTCTTACTTAATCATCCTTTCTCCAATCATTGAATCCTTTCCTAAACATTTCTAAATCATTAAAGTAATAATATAAATATTATATTATAAAATAATATTATAAAATTAACTACTATTGCAGTTTCAAAGAAGAGAGAATTGGACTTCCAACAGATTGCAGACTGACATGCACATGTGACTGCTTTGGATGGGCAGATCCTGGAGAAAACCTTCTGGGTGAAGTGTGGGCTGGACTTCACTGCTTTGAATAAAATGAAAGATGAAGGGCAGGCATGTTACTAACCAATAGAAAAGGTAAAAGGATTTATACTGAGCCACTAAAATTGTGGCTGGGAAGGTGGTGGTTGGGAAATCGTCTTTGTGCAAGAAGGAAAACTCTCCCTCTACTGTTAATGTATCGCTCATGCAGTTCCATACTACTGATGCATTTTATAGACCAAAAAGAGCTGGAATGCATGAAAAATTTGTCTGAAATATTAACTTAAGTGGATCCATGCACATTCATGAGTGAAATAAAGGAAAGATTAATTATTAAAAAAATATATTTAGCTTCATTATCTTCCAACAACTTCTGAGGCTTAATTATTTTTTTTATGCATTTTGAGATTACCAGATGGGCAGCACTGTACAAATGTGTAAATTATTTAATTTTATTGTGAAAACCTTCAATTTTTGGATGAGCATCAGCTCAGACAGTGGTGAAATAAAGGTATAGTCAGATGTTTGGACAAATAAGGTGCTGGCCAGCCTCTCTGAAAGTAAAAATGACTTTGTTAGAGTTCTGGTCCTAGTTAAAGAGGATACCTGTACAGACATAATCTGTGAGTTCAAGATACTTCCCTAAATGTACTTCAATGACAAAATCAAGGGTTTGCTTGAAATAACATATTTATTTAAAATAAACATATTTTGACTTTGGATTTTTCAGACCTAAATAATATTTTTTGTGTGCTTGTAAACCTCCCTCATCCTCAGCTGTAGTATAAACTACACAAACACAAAATACATAATACATGAATATTTGTTTGTGCAAATATTCACAAGTGTCAGGACAGAATTTGAATCCTGATTACAGGTGCAGGTTTGGGTGTATGGGTCAAAGGAATATGTTAAACTGCTATCTTATCATCATAGAATAGTTTGGAAGGGACTTCTAAGGATCATTTAGTCCAACCCTGCCCCTGGAAAAAGCAGGGACATTTTCAACTAGATCAAGTTGGTCAGAGCCTTGTAAAACCTGACCTTGAATGTTTCAGGGATGTGATAATTACCATCTTGCTGGGTAACTCGTATCAGTGTTTCATCAATCTCATTGTAAAAAAATTTCTTCCTTCTATCTAGCTTAACTTCTCTTAGTTTAAAACCTGCTTTGCCCGTTTCTCTCTCTTTCCTAGAAGGCCCCTTGAAGTATTGGAAGGCTGCAATAATCTCCCCAGAGCTTTCTCTTCTGCAGGCTGCAAACACCCAGCTCTCTCAGCCTTCATAAAGAGCTATTCCAGCCACTGCCCGTGTTCATGGCCCCACACTGAACCCACCCCAGCAGCTCTTTGCTCTGCTGAGGACCCCAGAACTGGATGTAGTCATCCAGGTGGGGTGTCACAATACCAGAGAAGAGGGTCAGGATCACCTCCCTTGACATGCTGGCCACTTCTCTGCAGGCAGCCCAGGACAGGGTTGGCTTTCTGGGCTGTGAGTGTGTGTTCTTGGCTCAGGGTCCATTTCTCATCCTAAGGTACAGCCAAGTCCTTCTCCTGCTGGGCTACTCTCAATCCCTTCATCCCAACTGAGCTGCAAGGCCTTGCACTTGGACACTTGATGGTATTTTACAAATGAGAAATGTATAATGATATGACTGTGTCGTTTGATTTTTAGGAGAAGATATAATGTGACTGATAATTCATGAAATGCACACATCCTAGTGGACAGGAAGCAATGCTCTACTCTCCAGGGCAGAGTATCAATTTCTTCCTCATTGTTCCAAGAGGTGACATAAAAGATAGGAGATAAAAGAGGGAGTAATGGATGGGCAGTGAGGGATGGAATCGTTATTAAGGTTACTTTAGAGACTATTCAAACATTGGTATCAGAAAACCCTTCATCCTTTTTCTGGGTCAGAAACCTCATGCTGGAGGGATACTGGGAATATTCAAAGAATGCAAAATACTATATTAATTATATCTATTAGAAAAATTAGACTTTGACATATTAAATGGTCTCCTTAATTAAGGTAATGAATTGTTATGGTTGTTTAACTAATGGCCTTTGTCACTCACAGAGATAGGGCATGACTGTTAGAGAAATACCGTGAGAATTAAGGTGCATGATAGGGGCCAGTCCAGAAAATGCAAATATATCCAAACCCTCTCTTTTTCCCTTGAAACATTGTTCAGATGGAAAGATGACCATCCCATTAGTCTGTTTTACAATGCAGAGAACCTCCCAAACAGCTCAACAGGCCCAAGAAAATATTCCCCAAACCACTGGTTATTATTTCTCAGTAGGTTAGTCTTACTCTAGGTTATGGAGTGAAGCAATAGAATGGAATGTTTATTCTAAATACCTCGTCTTAATAGTTTCCTTCCCCCAGTCTCTTAAATTTGATTTTCTTTTTTGCATTAGTTTGATTTGGAGTTATTTACCCCAGAATTTGATAGGGGTTATGAGAGCTTTTTAACTTGATCTTGCAGACTTGGAGGTTTTCTTACTTATTTTGAGGGACTTACATGCTTTGAGGGAAGACAGATATTGAGACATCTGAAAATATTGTAAATGTAGTGTTCTCACAAGGAAAAATAAACAGCAGTTTTATCATATTACATCAAGTGATGGGCACTTGCTTAACTGAGAGACCCTTCTCGGGGCTGTACATCCCAGAGGTACACAAATTATTCTGTTTGTCATTATGCTGCTTCTCAGTACAGTAAAAGCAAGGGAAATAAATCTCCTTATTTACCTGCTCTGTGCCAGTTATGATTCCCATTCATGGCATCGATGTTAGCTGGAAAAATGTCCCACAGTCCATCCCCATTGTGTGTGAAATGAAGCTCCAACCTGGTTCAGCCTTTTGGATCTGCAGGCATCTCCAGGTGTACAGAAAGAGGAAAATGAGTTACAGCACACAGGTAGACTTAGACAATATAAACATGAAACACAGGTATGGGGAGAGTTATTAGATATTGCTACCTGATTTATTAAGAACTAAAGAAAAATCTTTCTGCTAAAGTCAATGGAAATTATGGGTGTTGCATGGAAGACTATGAGAGAGGGTGCAGACAGAAAGATGGTTCTCATGACAATTGAATTATGTATAACTCCCCTTGCCTTCAAAGAATGAGGGCTTGAGCCTGGGACCTTTTATTGTCTCTGGTAAGAAGTAAATAACTCTGTTTCAGCCTGTAATATGTTTTAACATCCTTGTTAGTTACACATACATGAGATTTGAATGATTAAGATTTGTTTATTGCTCATATGGGAAGATGGGCTAATGTTTTTTACTCACTTCTTGTTTTTCAGCTTTTATAAATACTTTGTTGCAAATCCCCAGGCTCCTTGAAGCTTTAGATAATTAAGTTAATTTACACCAGATTTGTTTTGGGAGTGTTTCTGATTCAGCATTTGCTAGCAGCAGAAGTTTTCAAGGGCACTGCTGAGCAGAGTTTGGGTCATTAATAGACTGAGGCACGGTATGATCTGTGCGAAGGCACCATCCATGTAACAGTTGCCAAGCCTGTCCTGTGTTGTATAAACATGATAGCTTCTTTTCCAAGAACAGTTGGAGAAAGACGAATTCAAATGTTTTCGTATCTGTGGCAGATTCTTTCCCCAAGGCAATTAAAATGTGGAAACAAAACATGCACTGCTCATACTTTTCTCAGGAGAGAGGAAAGAGCATGAACACATGACAAACGTGAAAGTAAATAACACACTGGTGGGTGAAGGCTTTGAACTGTGGTGGATAGCCCTGCATGGGATCTGAGCTATGAAAGAGTAGCTGTCCCACTTAATAGCTAGTCCCACTATTAGCAATTTCTTCTTTCTTTCGTGTGTAAGTAATTTGTAACACCAGGCATGCTATAAATCTCCCTTCTGTGTTTTGTTGCACTGATAACAGAGTACTGCAGTCTCTAACCATGAGTTTAGTTTTCGTGTATAATTATGGAACAAAGAACTCAGACAATGAGCTAAGAGTTTGGCATTTTGTTTGGTGATTATCTAGAATACTTACAAATGAGCTATGATGAGGAGAGAAGAAAGAAAAGACAATTCTGTGCTCACACACTGAAATCAAGACCCAGATAAATTTTTAACATCATGGTAGTATAGCAGCTCAAAAGGGGTCAATACACCATGCTACACTCAAACTCTGTGTTTTAGGTTCCTACAGCACAGCATATTTTGTTTCATTCAAAAAACTGTGCAAGCACAGTGTTTTTCCAGGATAACTTAAATCATTCACTCTCCATCTTCACCCTGTCTTGTCCAGTACTAGGAGCCAAACACAACCCAATGTTCATCATCCTGGGAGCCAGGAAGAGCATCCACTGCGCTGAGTCACTCCCATAGTTTAATATTTATTTTCAAAGTCCTGTTTTGTTTTGAAGTCCTAGACGACAACTCTTTCTCCTGATATTGAGGGATTGTGGAATAATTTGACAGAATACTGTGTGATGTCCTTAAGTGACTACGGAGGCATTTCTCTCCTTTATTTGGAACTGGGAAACCATGCCAAAACTGGCATCAGTATTAGCTATTTGATAATCTAACCCAGAGTTTTTGAAAGCTCTGAGCACACTTGAATTTAATTCCAGAATTTTCTGCAGCATTTACATATGTATGAGCATGTTATTTTTTGTGCCTCAGTTTGCTGTCTGTGAAATCAGAAGTGGATTCCTTGCTTACAGATATTTTCTAAATAAATACTTGGAGATGCTCAAATGTTGGCTTAAATATTCCAGACATGAAGACTTTGCGAAAAGCATATTTTTTTGTGGTATACGATGGTATACAGTGTGGTATACAATACTTTTAAGCAATCAGCATTATTGTGAATTCCCATGTATGAAAAGATGGAGAAATTTGCAGAAAAGACAAACAAAAAATTATATTTGTCACGGAAATTTAAATTTGTTAAAATATGTTCATTATAAACTGCTGAATTGCACCCATAATTTGAAATATGCATTGTGAACATGCTATAGCTCTTAAAGGCCCTGTCTGTGAACACTAAAAACTGGGATGAACCCTAGGGACACTCCAGTTATTCCAGTCATCAGCAAAAAGAGCATTGCAGCCCACCACCAAGGAGGAAGGACACTGCTCCTCTTCCCCACACTGATGAGGGCTCCTGGTCAAACTCCCAGTAGGAAAGAGAAAAGAAATGTTGATAAGACCCTTTTCAAGAGATATTAAACAATCCAATTAGCCTATTTCACCTCTTCTCAAATAGACTTCTCTCTTTTCCTCCCTGGATTTCCATGATTTATTATTATGGGCTCAGATGGGAATCCTAGGACTTCCAACACCCAACTGTCAGAGTAGTCCACTTGAGTCAAGAATACGCAGTCTGAGAAATACAGAGGACAGAAGTGTGAGGGTTTCTGGCTCTCTTTCAATGCATCACAAAGAATTTATTTTCAAATTATCAGAGTGGAATGATTTAAATATATATATATTGATATCAAACTTTTTTTTAACAGAAAAAAAGAAAACTACTTCAAGTTGGGAGAAAAACAAATTTCAAAACTTCTGAATCCTTTGTAGAAGAGAAATTGCAGTTCCCTGTTCAGCTTTAGTAAAATGTCTCATTTTTAATGACCTAAATTCTCACTAAAATTAATGAAAAAACCTGCATTTCTAAAGTTAATTTTGGCTATTCTTCAGTCTTACTTCATAATTTTCTAATGTGTGTCAGCGACAGACAATGCACAGTAGTTTAATTATTATCTTCTGCTCTGTGAGCATGCTGTGAAAAAAAGATTGTGGGGAACAGAAGAAGAAGAAAATAAAATATCCTGACTCAAATTAGTATTTAACATACATTTTGAAGTCAATCTGCTCCTCTTGCCCCTACTTCTTCAGCTCTTTAGATACAGCATGCCAGAGAGGCCATCAATTTTATTTCCTCACCAGAATGTGGTGAGGAAACAACTGCTTTGTTTTTGTTTTTGTTTTTGTTTTTGTTTTTGTTTTTTTTTTTTCCGTTTAACAACACACTTCCTAAGAAAGAACAGACATCTGAGGATGATTGCAAACATTCACTCCATCAGTTCTGCGCTCTGCAAGAATCCAAGTGATTTAGAGACAACCACTATTTGTCCACTTGTGATGAACATATTTTTCAAGTTAGGGTACCAGGGTTTCCTATCTAGCAGACAGATGACAGCCACAGTTTAATCAACCTGACAAAGTAAATAAGAACGAATTCAATATTTAACACAGCATGTAAATAGCCCGTCTGTGTTTATGGTCTCTTTGATTCTCAAGAAAATTACTGAGTGGATCTGCTGTAAGAATACATTAAAATGTGAATACTGTTTAATAAACAAAAAGAACTGTAGAGTTTAGTTTTAATTAAAGAACTGATGGAAGCAGTTTTGGAATCATGGTTGTGCATTTCTGTCTCTGTAAAATTTGTGAACAGCATTATTCACAAAATGGTGGCAGAAATCACTGTAGTTGGAAATGGCCAATCATATCTTCCCGTGAGGGCTTTGGATAACCTGATAGAAGGAAAATATCTCTAATCTCCCTTGTGAGCTTTGTACAGGAGAATAGTAAGAGGCACTTGGATGAAGATATAGAAAATAATCAATAGCATAGGTCATACAGGGTTGGGAATTGTGTGATGTTTTCTTATAATAGTAAAAAAGAACATCCATTGAAATAGAAATATAAGAACTGCAAGCTAATGAAACACAAATTCTATTTCATTCTGCATTAATTTTTTCTTGTGCAACCCTTGGGCTGAGAGATTATCCAAACCAAGACCTTATAAGGGTTCAGTTGAAGCTGGACATTTAAAAAGCAAAACAAAACAAGAGAAAAAAAAATCAACCACATGAGATAAGATCTATTGTTTTTTCAATTGCAATCTAAGTTTTAAGAAGAACATTAAATCATTAATGTATTTTTCTAATGAAAGATTGTTTGGCAGTTGAGCTCTGCATGAGATATGCACTACATATAACTTGTAGTGCAGTGCAGTGGAGTTTTCATGTCAAAATTCTTTTAGTATAAAAGCAGGATCACGTTTCTACAAAACTCTTCTGTTAATAGCATGCCAGCAAGGAACCAGTTGTTCTGACATAGCTCAAACAAATTTAGCAAAAATACCACCAGTTCTTCTGCCAGTGCAAACAGATCATCTGCCAAGCTTGCTGAAAGTGGATCAACTGAGAAATCCAAGCTTGCCTTTGGAAAAAAGACCTTTAAAGGTTAGCTCATTTGATTCAGACTTCTCTTTCTCTTAGTCAGAAGAATGTACTTTCAATATAACAAAATAGTAAAAAGATATGACATTTATTCAAATTATATTTAATTACGGGATGCAGGCTGGTATTTTTTTGTTTGTTTCATTTTTTCAGGATTTTTGATTGGGCTCATCCTGGCCTAGCTAATTTACCAAAGCAGTAAGTGTTTTCAGCTGCTATTGAAAGATGTAATAATCAAGAGCACCTAGCTTCCCACTGAATCAATATTTCAGCTCTGCTTGAGGCCATTTTCAGTAATCATTGGTTTCAATTGTTCTCATTTTAATATTATTAACAAATGGCTTCATTATATTGTTTAGGAGAAGTAATGTAAAGTTGCCAACACCTTTCTTTGGAATATGTGTTTTGCCTTATTAATATTTAAAGACAAAATCTTACCCCTGGTAAGACATTGAAGAGTTAGCTGTGAATACAAATGCAGAAGAATTATGAAACAGGAGCACAAAATAAAAGCCGTTTAGCCTGTTTACAAATTATATGTTAGACATTGAGGAATTGCTTTCTGTTTTCTCCTTCTATCCCACCAAAAGCAGGAAATATGTCTAGCAGCAGCAGAGCTTTTCCAAATAAGTATAATTTGAAGGTGAGTTCAACTCATTTTTCCAACTTTACACATTATCCTTAGTATTTTTTAACCAAGAGAGAAGCTACAGGTGTTACCCTCTTTTGAATGACATGATTATCAAAAGGGGAGTTTGGGGTAGGTGGTCTTGCCTTTATGAACTGAAGTCAACATGAAATAAAGGATCACTACAAACATGCATGGTTTAAATGAAATCCACTGCATTGAGTCTCACAAAAAATCAGGTCTCTACTCATGCCTAGGGGGAGTGATTCAGGAACTGAAACTAGCTCTGGGACTGTGAAGGAGTGTGGGCTGTACGGACATGAAGCTGTTTTGATGGGAAGATTTTTTTCAGACTATCCCTCTCCAAAGTAATTTTTTCCCCAGCTCAACACTACTTGATATCCTAAAGGGTTCCCCTCTCTGCCATATTTCCCTCAGGCTGCTGCTGCACTCTCTCATTTTGTGAAGGGTATCAAATGGTGCAAGCTGTCTGGCATCATTTTTTTTTAGGCAGCGCATTTTGAAAATGTAGTGTTTTCTTTAGAATTTAGGTAATATGGTAGAAAAAAGAATTGCACTTCCCTAATTACTGCATGAGCTTTCCAGCTTTGGGCTTACATTGATTTTCCATAGCTGAAGATCTGCTCATTTGCTTTATAACTTTCCCCATACCATAGGTCATTCCCTACTTTCCAAGTGTTTTGGCTTGTTTAGCTATTACTTGTCTTACTTTACATTTCCTTCAGCAAATATTTTGGGGCTGAGGGTTTCAACATTATTCTCATGAAAAAATACTTCCCTATGCAATGTTTACTTCCAGTCAGGTCTTTTGTTGTTTTGCCTTTGAGCTGTTGCTGTAACTCTGAGTCCCACAAGAACAAGAAATGCAGATGGATGCAAGGAATGAAAAAAGCACACTTCTCTCCTGCCTGTATAATAACACTTCTGCAAACACTAAATAAAACATTCCTGACAAAGATGAGTCTCACTTTTGGTTTACTAGGGACTAGATTATTCTCCATTGAAATCCAATTCCCAAAGTCCCAGAGATTTTGATATAAACAGAATGTTATCCCTTAATCAAAGAAAGCATCATTTCTGCTTTTATGGATGTGGCAATATAAAAACAGATATGCTCCTTTCCCTGTACTTAAAGCATAAATTGAAACCTAAAATGAAATTTTTGGGTTTCAAAGCAAGACAAAGCAACAATGATCAAACATCTTTTCTAGGTCTAAGAAATAGGATCTCTATCAGAGTACATTATTTTGAAATAGCTCTATCTTTGATCAAATGTTAGCTAAAGCAAATCTGCTGGGGATGTTTTAGGATGTAACCAGTGAGACTCTATCACCTTATATAATTTACTTCAAGACAACGTTCCAGCTCCCATTTTCAAGGACAGCAGCTCTATCTCCTTCTTATTTTATTTGTTATGACAAACAACCCTTTTAGTCATGCACAGTATTCATGGCCAACCTGGACAACAGCCAAGAAAGCTTGAGAAAATCCAATGGTTCTGGGCAAAAAGAAGAATGCCTTGTGCCCTCTTATTCTCACATTCTTTTCCCAGATGGCACTGGAGAAGGGCAGAAAGACACTGAGTGTCACTGGTGGTGGTTTTTCATTTTTGCTTTAGTGGGGTTTTGTTGTGGTTGGTTGGTTGGTTTGAGTTGGCTGTGGGTTTTTGTTTTTTTTTTTTTTTTTTCAAAAAATGTAGCTTCCTTTCTCGTGCCTTCCTCTAACAAGCTTGACTTATGAGATATGCCTTGCAAAAATTAGACTTGTACAATGACAGTGGAGACATACATGTATTCATCATATCATAAACTGCACAACATAATACTAAGGGCCAAAAATAAACCTATTCCAAAATATATATTTTAGAAAATATCCGTTTGAATGCTTCCAGACTTCCATTTTTTAAAGAATAAAGACAAATGCAATATACTAGAAATAACTTACCACTCATTGCATGAGAAAATGTTTCAGAGAAATGCTTTCATTTTATCTAAATTTTCAATGTTCTTTTCCATGGTCAGTCTCAGAAAACAGTAAAAGAACAGGAGAAATATTTTTTATTTATTATATCATTGTTTTTTTCACAATGCCTAGAATTCATTCTCAAAATCCTTGTGATAGATTCATACAACTTTCTCCTATTCTGCCAATTTTTGGAAACATCCATCCCAGTAAGAGGAAGAGTTCTTATGTCAGTCCATCATGCAAAACTTTGTATGATTGTAAAAACAAATGTGTTCCTTACTCTGTGGAGTAACAGAAGCACTGAACAGACCCTCAGTATCTCCTTGAGTTCTGTCTCCATTATTGAACTTGTGGAAGATTTCAGTTTTCTGTGTCATGTGGAAATACTAACAGCCTGTATTCATCCTTTCACATCCTTTTAACGTTTCAGAAGCTATTAGCAAGTATCTGAGATAATTTTCTAGAAGGAAGAATGTTATTACTTCTTATTCTTATTATTGAATAAGATTATTGAATTATTATTATTGAATTATTAATTCATACAATGTAACAACTGAAACACAAGCTTATTTCTTATATGTAATGCTTGTAACCTCATAATGCTTGGAACTTAAGAACAGATGTCTGGAAACAGCTATGACGGGTTTGTTACAGCCTCTAATACAATATAATGATATAGCAGTAATGGTTTAGTAACTGAGACTTGATTCAGGAAAGTACTTACGCATGGCCTTAAATTCTCATTTATTTTATATGGCCTGAGGCTTGCTTTTCATATCAAGATGGTGTAAAACAGGTTTAGCCAAATGAGAATACAAACAGGTTAAATTAGAATTGATTTTTAAGCACAAATTGAGGTCTTGGAAACACATTATTTCTGTGTAAAAGCCTTCACACTTATTTTAGGTAGAAAAATAATTTTGAAAATACATATCAGATTCTCATACATGTTAACACTTGTGAGGAAGATGAAACAAAAAGTAAAAACAACTATGCTGTGATCAGCAAAAGAAAGGCTGTTAGAATGGATATAGCTTGTTTTAACAGAATTAGATGTCTCTTATAGGTGCAAAACCTATCTTCTATTTCTGGAAAGAAGGTTAGCATTTTATGGATTAAAATTCCTCTACCACATCAGTTTAATCATAAATGTGCAAGAAAGGAGAATTCTTTTATAGATGGAGGATGAGACTCTAAATGGCTCTTGTCTTTGTCATAATAGATAGTGCAGTTAAAATCTCCCCCCAAAATCAGCACATTATGAGGTAGACAATTCAATAAAAGGCTACTTAAGCAGTAATTCAAAAGAGCTCCTTTCTTTCCTTCAGTAGTGGAACAAATGTTAATGAAGCAAGCACAAATTTGATCAAAGTTGTCCTGAACTTTTAATAACATTTTAATAGCCCTAAACCAAAATAGGAATACCATCATTTTTATCGGAATCAGACTAAGATATTTTATATATAAACACTGTTCAGTTTTTGGCAACTGCACACATTTGTGCTATGAAGACTTTATCATGAATTAATTAATGTATTTTATAATTATCCTGTGAAGGATTACTTTGTCTTACCTTTGGTAGCAGTTTATAAAGTATTTTACTCCACGTTGCACTGCTGGTCCCAGAAATGCACCTTTAGATGTAAGGAAAAAGCCTGAGGAGCACTGGTGAGGTCGGTGGGCAGAGCAGGGTGTCCAAGGCAGAAATGGGATGGTGATTTCCCTGAGCTCCCCAGGGGGCAGCTAGCACCGTGCATGTGGGCTGATGGGGTATCAGCCAGGAAATCACACCTGCTTGGAAGGAAATAAAGATCTATTCCTTGTTTATCCTCATGATATGGAGAGGATGTGCTGTCTACAGTTGCACAGAGGGATTAAATTTGACATGAAGGAATTAAACTCCCACAAGGAATAATTGATAAAATTGTTTTTCAACAGTGCTAATACTTCTACAGTCAATGGTGTCAATAGATTTAAGATGGAAATTGGTAAAAATAAATTTCCTTTCAATGGAAATAGTGAGCAAAATAAGCTAACTGCTTTTAGAAATACTTCCTTACATCTCAAAATTCAAGGGTGGGTTCTTCAGCAGAGCAGGTCAACTGAACAGAATGGCAAAAGATGTCCTCTGCCAGATGCCTGTTCTGATTGTGCATCATTGCTGACTAAACCACTGTGAATGGAGACACGTTACAGGACTGCACTGTTTGTCATGTGGTTAGGGAAAGCTTTTCTTTAAGATGTTGACCCTATAATTGGGCAAAAGACAAAGTCAGTCCAGGATGTGGTTGACACAATGGCTCCCATGAAAGATGTGAGCATGCATCAGCTGAGCTATAGCAGCTGCTGGTGCACCGTGCACCACACGTGTGCTGTCTGTACACATACATGCATTGTCTACAGTACATGCAGATAGTGCACTGTGACTTACATTGCAATTCTAACACTAAACAAGTGAAATAATTCAACCCTGCCATAAGCTGAGAATACAAGAAAACACAGCTACTGCAGGCCAGGCAATGTATAATAATTACTTATTCTGTAGTATTATGAAAATGTGCCAGAGCCCAGATGTATTATCTAAATTATCAGTGAAAAAGGTGTGAAGCATTGCAAACCCCTTCTGTCTTCTCTTTCTCCACAAATATATGACTAACTTATAAATAACCAAGAGACCTTTCAAAGTATCTATAAAATGCATGTATTTTTGTATATGAGCATCACAGAGCTAAATGGTTCCATCTGCTAAACTACTAAAGGAAACCAGGCAGATGATAAAACATCTTGGGAGTTGGCATGTCTTTCTTCGTGGATAGTGACAAGAACGAAGCCCTAATACAGAGAAAAGAAACAGCAAGTGATATTCCCATATTTTTTCCAAAATAGTGAAACTGATATGCAACACCTTGTTATTGAGAAACTCTTTTTAGAAGTGTTCAAAGAGAGTTCCTTCACACATTTTTTCTGCAGCTACACAAAAAAAAAAAAAAAAAAAAAAAAA
>PYHW01010050.1:40855-56077 GCA_013186435.1 Turdus rufiventris | reverse complement strand
CAAGCAGGGAGGAGGCGAATGTGTATTCTTCTCCTTGCTGTTACACTGTGTGCAGTGCACAAGTTTTGTGCCATCACTACCTATTAACCTGTGACTTGGTGATGCAATACATTCTTAGGCTGCTCTTTTGGAAAAAAATCATAATGCTTTGAATTCTCTAAAGCTTATTAAGAATAGCAGGAAATCAATGAGCTTTTGTATTATTTCTTAAAGTTGTGGCAGTGTTTAATATCATTGCTCTCTAGGTTAGATTATGTAATGGAGTGTGGCAAAGACAAAAGTCATTGATTTATGCTACATAGATTCTATCAAATTTAACCTTACATTTTATTTCAGAAGAGTTTTGTATAATTAGAGCAAAAGCCAGATATCAAATAATTACTTAGGTTAAGACTTTATCTAATGAAGTTTGCCACTGGATAAATCTGATATTAAAACCCCTGGATTGGACAACTGAGAATATAAAAGTAAACAACCAAATAATAACAAAAAAACCACCCCAAAACCACACACAGAAAGAAACCAACAACCTGAAATCAGAATGAACCAGTGTTGAATCTATATATAAGTGCTCTTAAGGACAAAAGATTATCAAATTTTTTAATTGATATCATATATTTACCAAATCACAAAGCTTCCTCAGGTTTGTTGTTTGCAGTGAGCCTGAAATATATCTTGGAATGGAGCAGTTTGTTATATCTCACCCTAATGCCTCTGCAGGTCCATACTGAAGTTATTCTGACCTGCAGCTGCAGCTATTAGAAAGGAGTTAATACCAACCTGTGAACATGGGCTGCCAAATAACTTTTCAGAACTTGTAAAGTTAAAAAAATTTTTAGTAAGATTTGAAAAAGGCAACTAATACATTTAGGAATTACTTGTACCACTCTAGTTGTCCCAGACTACCTGAGTTCTGTGCAAATTTGCTGCATTGCATTTTTTTTCCAGGAACAGAATTGCAAGGATTGAAGCACTTTAAAAAAAATAGGAGCAGCTAAAAGATCATTCTAGCTGAAGATAACCAGTTTCAGCCTTCCTTCTGTGGTTGAACACTTCCCTCCTCCTCATTCTCTCATGTCTAGAGCAGAAAGTAACAGAAGGAAGACTTTTGTATTCTTTACAATGTGCTCAGGAAAATTCACTTATTTTGATGATGGCCTAGACTCAAAAATTAATTTTGACAGAATGAATGACCAAAGACAGTAGGAACTCATTTTGATCAGAAAAAATGTAGAAAACACATTTCTTTATAGTGATTTTTTTGTGACTCATCTTGACCTTGGTGATTCTAGTTGTGGCAAGCTCCTAGTACAGCATAATGAATTTCTGAAATTTTTACACTGTGGGTTGCTTAATTAGTCTCACTGACTCCCCTTTCATAAGTAGAAATCTTTTCAAGATCAAGATATATACTTTTCTATAGAAAAAACCCCAAACTGCTGGCCTGCTGACCACAGTTCATCCCAGGAATAAATTGATTGACTAAGACTGAAGTGAGGAGGAATGACTTTACCTCATGCAGTCTGACTTGTTTAACATATGTAAAAACCCCAAGCTAAACAGGGCAAACATAAAAGCAGTCTAGACCCTTGCTATTAAAATTGTCTGCAGAGACAGATTGTGTAATGTAGGATTTATTGAATCCCTGCAGCTTTCCAGCAAAGCTCACTGTGTGAGGTGCATGTACAACATCCTGGCATAATTTAAATGAAAATGTTGACTGGCCCTAAAAGCTCCATTAGGTGGTCTCTACTGAATCGACAGCCATTTGCCATGTCCTCAACACCTGCTACTTAAAACAAGGAACAGTGTTACCATGGGTTACCAGAAGGTGTTGTGTATCAATGGTGAAATGATGAAATTATAGGAATTCACGTTTCTTGGGGGGGTGAAAATTGCAACACACACAAAACAGCTTTTATTGGACAGTTAAAGTACAAAAGTCTAGTAGCACAAAACCCCATTTTTCAACATAAAAGGATTGTGAAAATATAAATAAACATCAGCTCAAATCAGCACTTTGTTCCTCAGTTATGGTTTGTACATTTCTTACTGCAGTGCAGAAAACCATCCCACACCTGTGAGCTGTGCAGTGCCCAGGCTGGGAAAGCTGGGCAGGCAGACAAGGTTGTCAAACTTACCTTTCCTTCCAAAAGAAATGTACTTCATGGACATGAACTGCCACTCTGCTGAGCACCTTGATCCCACACTGAAACGTGGAGGTGCTCATCACCTCTCAGGAGCTCACTTACACGTGGTCTTTGAAGTTTTTTGTACTGGACAGCTGTCACCCAATCTCAGCAGCTCATCTGTAGTCAGCAAGGCATTTTTCTGGCATGTGCTGCCTCCTCTTTGAAAGTTTAACATATGCTGCTGTGTTTTGTTGAACATGGTTGGACTTGAGCATGCGGGACTTTTCCTTAATGCTTCACTGAATAGGTAGTTCTTATTAAAACTGATTGCTTTGCTAGGCTGGAGCCTGAAAAGTAAGAGATGAATGCTTTAACATTTCCAGTATTGAGGCATGGAATCTAACTTTGTGATCATCAAAGGCCAGCCATACTACAGCAGTTATGCTTCTGTGGCTTACTTTTGATAAAGTTACTCTTTTAAATTACGTGATTCTGAGTCCAATGCATCAAAATATTTTGTTATTGTCTTTCAGTCTAATGGACTAGGTATAAAAAGTCCCTTTTAGCCTTTACCTTGTTTTTATTTGCAATGGATTTCCTATGAATGTGTAAATGATCTGAAAATTAATTAAAAAAAAAACCCATTAACAGAGATTGTGGGTTTCCTGGAAACTGCATAACAACCCTGCAGAACTTTTAGGGAATATGCTAGAAACAAATTTCCCAAACATACTCTGAATTTATTCTAAAAAATTTTTGAGAACCAGAACTTTTTATAAGGCTCACTACTTTTCACAATAATCCACTCACATAAAAAAACAGTTGTGAGGCAGGAGAGGATGGAGAGATTATGGCTGAAACTTAGATAATGTTAAATTAATATATTTAACACTATCACATTATATCATAAATCAGTTCAATCACTGAGACAATAATAGCTTACATTACATTTTTCTCTTAATTTTGTTACTTGAAATGTCAGGGAAACAGCCTTTCTAATAGGCTTGCACAGAGAAGGCTAGTGGTGTCTTAGCCTGCATTAGAAGGAGCATTGCCATCATGTGAGAGGTGATCCTCTCCCCCTTCTCAGCACTGGTGAGGCCACACCTGGGGTGCTGTGCTCGGTTCTGGGCTCCCCAGCACAAGAGAGAGGCACAGATGTACTGGAGAGTCCAGCAAAGGGACTGCCAATGTACTGGTGATCAATGTCCTGGTGATCAGTGTACTGGTGATCAATGTACTGGAGCATGTCTCCTGCAAGAGAAGGCTGTGAGAGCTGGGACAGTTTAGCCTGGAGAAGAGAAGGCTCAGGGGTGACATTAATGTGTGTAAATACCTGCAGGGAGAGAGCAAAGAGGATGGAGCCAGGCTCTGTTCAGTGGTGCCCAGTGACAGGACCACAGGCAATGGGCACAAACTGGAACAAGGAAGGTTTCTTCTGAACATCAATAAACTTCTTCATTGTGAGGGTGACTGAGCACCGGCACAGGGTGCCCAGACAGGTTGTGGAGTCTCCATCCTCAGAGATATTCAAAAGCTGTCTGAACATGATTCTGAGCAACTGACTGTAGGGGTCCCTGCTGGACCCAGATCACACAATTTCCATCAGTCCCTTCCAATCTCAACCTTTCTGATTCTATGATAGCAAGATTTTGAGCACAGCAGTGCAGTGAGCTGTAAATTTTGAAGGATGCTATGGAATGTTCACTGGGCCTTGTCATGCCAGGACTGCAGCATGCCAGGTCTGGCACATTTTTAATGGCTGTATTTTTTTAAAAGCTTTTGTCTGTAGCAGTACTCTGGGTGAAAGCCCTAGCCAGTTCATTCCCTCAACATGTTACATGCTACTTTATTAAAAGAGGAAGCTAATTTTCAAATGATCAAGCTAACATCTCTTAAGAGCGTCAGGAAGATCTTATGTATATAAAGAAACATGAAATAAGTGTATAAATGGAAAAGACCTGGTAGATTTAAGGGGAAAACATCTCACATGATAGAAATTCTTGCACACCCCGGCTAAGTAGAGGCATTATACTTAGTTCACTAAGCTAACTTTGAAATGCTTTAGAATATCCTTAAGTTTGATAAAAGGGATAAAAAGCAATGAAAAAAGGGACATATGTCCTTTAATCAAAAAAGACTTTCACAGCCAAAGGGTACTAAAATACTTAGACTGAATAAGTAATTGCAACCATTGCTTAGTGAAATGAAACTTCAGAGTTTATCATGACAGGTTTGATGCTGCTGTAGCAATACACTGAAGCTCATTAAATGCTAAACATATGCTATAAATTCTCAGTCTTTTAAAAAGTCGTTTTATTATTTAATAAGATTCAATCATGAGTATGGATTAAAAATTTTCCCAAAAATTCAAAGTGTATTAAAATATTGTCATTACATTTTTTCTCTATTTTAGTAAGGTAGACTTTGAATTCAGAGATCCACCTCTGTGAATCTAAAAGAGTTTCAGGAATGTGGAAAACACTGCAAGCCAAGCAGAAGCTTTTTTTCAGAAGAATTTTTTCACTACAATTTTTTTTTTTAAAAGATCCCTTTTATGATATTTTTAGTGGGGTGATGGACCAAGGTATTAATTGATGATAATAAAACTTTTTTTCTTTCTTACCGATGAAAATTCCTCTGTTGATCTTAAATACAGAAACCAAATGCTTTCATTTAATTTGCTTTCATGATTTAGTGAGTCAAATTAGAATTGAGCTTTTCAAACTTACTGATTTAGGACAGTTGTCTTGATAGGCCCTCTTGTGACTTTATTTTAAATATTATGTAATAGTTTTGGATAGCAATCTAGAAATTAAAATGAAAACTAAGAGCAGCGCATTTCAGCTATATGCCAGATACAGAATTATTTGTGATCTTTGATTTGATTAGGCAAACTTCTTGATGAGCAAGTGATTAAAAGAAACATACTTACAGCTAGTGAATATCTGTGAGTATGAAATTGCAGAAATGCTACCAGCCAGCATTGCACTGCTCACAGGAAAGCCTGACCCCCACCCTGCTCCTTGGTTCTGCCTGGTGCAGGATGGGGGGCATAAAACTTTCATCAGGACCAAGATGGGAGGGACAGAGACTCCTGGCATATTCATTGTCACCAACAAATCCCAAAGTATTCTGGCTAACTGATGCAAAAGTAGTATTTCAGTGTTTGGTTTCCCTTAGATACAAGCTAAGACTTTGTTTCCCCTTATCTTTACTTGACATAGCAAACAACACTGAGTTGCTCATCAAATCAATATTTTTGTTTCCAAAACAGGCAGCACGACCTCAGGATTCCCAGGAAGATGTAAAATGCAGAAGATGCTCATACATGATGACAAATAATCAAGTCATATTAAGTTGGCATTTCTTTAAACTTACTTTTTTATTGTTATTATTTCACAACTGGACAAACTACAAGGCTGTACACAGTGAAGTGCTTTGATTGGGTACTTGTGGTACTTTTTAGGGGATGGTATGACTGTCCTTGAAAGCATTTGTAATCATACAGTTCAAACTTAGATCTTATGGTCTCTACGCCTGTTAAGAAGAAAAGTTGAACATCATTTTGGTAAAGAAGGCAAACTTAAAGGTGATCTTTCTAACTGTTAAGCTAATGAATGAGATGATGAAAAAAAGTGTTAATAGGTCTTAGTAGGGCATTTTCAGAACAGGATAAACAAATGTCTATCAGAAGTGGTTATGGAAATATCAGAGCAAGGCAATGAAATGGATTCTCTCCTGAAATATCTCCCACTTTTATAGTCTAGGCTAATGTTTAACTCCTGGGTTGGCCGTCTTCAATAAAGAGTCCTGTACATACAATGCATAAAAGATAATCATAGAACCACAGAATTAAGTTGGAAAAGACCTTTAAGGTTATTTAGTACCACCACTAAGCCAGCACTGCCCAGTCCACCACTAAACCAAGTCCTTTAGTGTCACATTCAATTTAATAAATTAAATGTAATAATGTTGTGACCATTCAAACAATATCATAGTAGTGAATAGGAACTGTCTAAATGGAATAGGAAAAATGCATTTAAAGAAGCAGTAGAAAGGTATCTAGATAAAGCAAAAAATGAAATTAATTTTTTTTAAAGTGTTAACTAGTAGGTAGTATCCACATGACTAGACACCTATCATTGAACTAAAAAAACAGCACTGTTTTGAGAAAGTGTGTGTTTTATTTCATGTATGTGAAAATTTAATTCTGGTAAAATACTTTATACTTATCTACAGTAAAATAATCAGTTTATTTCTCTTACCATATATGCACTAGTGTGTGAAGAGTGTGCATATGCACAGTCATTCAAATAAGACATTTTCCATTGCTTTTCTTGGCTTCTCTTAAAGAGAAGGGAAATTTCCCCATTAAAAATGAAACAGAACAAATCAACAACCAAACCCCAAAATACCACAACCAAAGGAAAAAAAAAAACAAACTCTGCTTCTTGTATAAAACCTTGTAATCACAGAGTCCTCCTCACTGTGCATAATGTGAAAATTTAAGGATTAGGAGTTGTCCATATGATTGTGAGAGACTGCTTCCAAGCCAAAACTCAGATTCAAAATTGTCAAAACCCAGCTTCATACTTGAAAGACCTTCCCAGCCCTTTTCTTGAGATATTGATGGTAAAGAAAACACCTGCACAATTTCAGAAATGGGCTCTACTGATGCACCTTCTATCATGCACTTAAGCAGGTGTGAGAGGAGTGATGACAGCCAGACCTGTGAGACTGACATGATTAACAAGAATTGCTGCTATGTGATAGAGATTTTATTTTCTTGCTCAGCTAATCAGTGAGAACACAGGCACTGAGGGAATGAGGGTGCTCTGGAGCTGCTTGGTTGCAATCATCAGTGAAGAGCAGAAGTGACTGAGATGGTCAGGAAAACAGGAGTTTTGAACTGGAGATGGGCAGGGAAGAAGAGGGATGACGGCTGTTAGCTAAAAAGGAGAAGGAAAAGGAAAAAAAAGAAAAAAAAAGAAGAAAAAGAAGAATTTGCATGGGTAACGGTATACAGTACAAAGAATGAAATTAAGACAAAATTCCCAAAAGTGTATTTTGTGCATTATTTGATTATATGCATTATACTGCCTCTCAGGACAGAAATTCTCTGAATTTTGTATTTACTTTTCATTGTCATATTTTTATCTTGTGGAGTGAGGCTTTAGATTTGACTGGCTTCAGTTTTTCACTTAAATATATTAATGCTGTAAGGATAAGGAGTGAGAAGCAAAGACAATTTCTGGGAGTTTTTCCATTAAATAAATCAATTTGTGTAAAGAGTGATTAACTATTATGAAAATATACTTTGCTGATTAATTTTTATTTTTTTTAAATAAGGAAAATGTCCCATTCTTTGCTATGGCTGTGAACAACCACTTTTTGGGATCTAGCTTGCTAATGTAGTAATATGGTTAATTGCTACTTTTTGTGCAGGTGGAAGCCTCCCAAAACAACTTTTTTGTTTCCCTTTTTCTCTGGTGAGAATATATTCCCTTATAGTACTCTTGGAGAAGTTGACTCCAATTTACTAAAGGCTTTGGCACCACACCCTGAGAGCTATGAACAAATCAATGTGCAGAATATTAACCTGTCACAATGCAGAAATGTGTTTTCTTGCACTGTCTTCTAAAGAGAGTTTTTATCAGGAGTCTCTCTCCATCTGTGAACTGTAAGTCAAATTCAACTGAAAAATGGCACACTCAGAGGTGTGAAAATTTCCTGTGGAATGGAGAAAAAAGGCCCAACTGGCAGCCATTAGAATGTCAGAACTCAGGGAGAGCTATTGTCCCTTTATGAGGGAGCAAGGCAACTCCGCTGAGATAAATCCGTGCTGGGAACACTGGCAAATCTGGTGGGTGGCAGAAAGGGTTCATGGGAACAAAAAGGTATTTTGAGCTCTAGAAGCTTTGATAGAAGCAGCTGTGCTCTGATATAGTGTGTCTTCCCACAGAGCAGATAAAACTCTTGATAAGGAATGTTGAGAATGTTGTATGAGAGATGGCAAGGCTAGACATTGTTTGCTACAGCTCTCATTAAAAGAATTTAGTCTGCCTCAACAATGCTACTTTTTTCTTCCCTCCAGCATGAGAAATCATTGCGTCCCTTGTGATAAACAAGGAAATAAAGGAGTTGGGGGGGAAGGGAGAAGAATAATACTTCTTCAACACTTCCTACACCTGCCACAGAACAAAACGACCTAAACCAACCAGTGATACTAAGGTTGGTAATGCTCTCTCTAAAATTCAAGGCAACATTACAACATTATGTGATGGAGACTCTAACTGCACCCAACTTCCCAAAGCACATTTATGTGTTTTGGTGGTACTGAATAGATCCAATAAACCTCTTCCAGCTCCAGGTGCCCTGAGGTGGTGAGTAAAAACAGGGTGGATTCTTGCTGGCAAGTTGTTTACACTGCCTGGATCTCTAGGGGAAGATTTTGTGTTAACTTTTGTTTGTGTTACTGAATGCAGCTGAAAAATCATTATTTTCCTTGAAGGATAATGTAGCAATAACAAACTTTTATTTTCCCAGTCATCTAATACATGACATTGGTAAATGTAGTTACTGTCTACATTGTTACAGAAATTGCATAATTTTAAGACAGAAATGATTAATTTGCTTTTTGGGCTAAATGCACATGTATCAGTCAGGAGCTAGAGATTTCATAAGAATAATATCACTAGTGCTAAAAAAATGTTGTGGAGAGTGTAGATGAGAGGTGTCCTATAGCATAGTGTTCCATTGCATTTCAGGGAATTTTTTGGCAAAACCAAATCAAAGATTCTTGCTAAAATCTTTCCAGCTATGCTCTTGTGGAAAACATATTCCTGGTGAAAATCAGCCCTGAATGAGAAGCCTATGAATTAGTTCTGGAAAAATCTTTAAATGAAAGTGGTAAATGGAAATATGACCTATATTTTCAATGTGGATGTATATGCTGAAGGTTCCAAATGTACTAGAATTCCTACCACTGAGCACATCTGAGGGACACGCTGACAAGGTGGGTAAAATGTGTGTGACTGCTCATTTCATGGAAATGCTTCTCCACCCTCTCAGCTCATTTTAGTGTGGATTTAACAATAGGAACATGTTCAAATGACCCTTGTTTGCCTTAAGAATGTATGAGCTCTCTGGTGCTTGTAAAGCTATATTAAACACAGAGTTGTGCTTGGTGAGGTGCTATAAAACAAGCCATTTATTTTATTGGTGCCTATTTCAATAATACTTATGCATACACTTAGCAATACTGTAAATCCATAGCTACAAAAGATAGTAAAAACTCTTAGTTTCAATAATTCCATTTATTATTTCAGAATTTAATCAAAAAGTCTTATGTTTATCAGAAATAATTAAACTATCACTATAAGTGAAAGAGTACAGTGGGGCTACTATGGAGCTTTGTCAACAGCAAATAATCTCAGTTACATAAGAGTTGTGAAAATTATCACTTTCAGTTGCAAATGTAACTAAAACACAGTGATGCTAATAGGTCTATTCCCACTTTATTGGGATCAATTGCACCTATTTGCCTTTGAGCACATAAGAAACTGTCATGTAAGGGTTTTACTCTTAGCCTTATCCAATCACTTTGATGAACACAGAGTGGCACCTCATTCTTCTGCTTCAGTCTCTGATATCTGCTTTAAACTGGTGAAAACAAATTCTTGCAACAAGAGAGCAGGTATGAGTTATAATTTTGATGATTTTTAAGAAATAACTGATTAAGTGGAGAAAAGATATGTTCTCTTATAGCTAGAAATGGTGTCAATAACCTATTCTATAAAATTATGTCCACTATATAGCATCAAAGCTGGTTGGTTGAATTCTATTACAATAAGAGAAATATGTTAGAAATGGCACATAAAAATCTCTGGACTGTGTAACTATTCTGTCAAGGCAACACAGTTTCTTTTGAAATCTAAGGTGGCAGAATTTGATACAATGAAGATTTATATTCATAAAAGATTCTTAGGGAAAATAGACCACGGGAATGGATCAGTATATTCTGTCAAGGTAAGGCAGACCAAGCAGATGTTGTTTTGACTTTTCCAGTGATTCTTAAAATTAACAAGCTAGATACTTTTGCTGTCATCTCAGATAATGGCTGAGTCATGTACAGTGCAACATTACTGTCAAAGATTGGTTGCACTGTCTACTTGTTCTATAGCAAGTGAAAATCTGCTTGAAAATATATGGATGAAAGGAGAGAGTGAAACAGAAGGACTGTATTTCTGTTGAAGCACTACAGCATATGGTAAATATAAAACATTTCATATTTGCATTAGATGTAGACTGAGCATCTCTCTTGGTTGGAAATATAAAGATATTTTATTTAAAGACAAATATAAGGAACAATCAGTGCTTAAATATGACGACTTCTCAACTTCCTATAACTGGAAAATATTATACTTTGTAACAGAAATAGTTATGATGTATATGCAAAACTGGAGAGCAAGGTTGTGGAAAGGGACCATGGCAAGTTGAACATGAGCCAGCAGTGCCCTGGTAGCCAGGAGGGCCAGCCCTGTCCTGGGGACATCAGGGACAGCATCACAGCCAGGCAAGGCAGGCTCTGATCTGGGCTGGCTGGCTTCACCTTGAATATTACTCAGTGCTGTTATGTGCAGTGTAAAAAAGATATTAACCACGAGAGAGCATCCCAAAGAGGGAAACAACGATGGTGGGGGAAGCTGTGTGAGGAGGGGCTGAGGTCACTCAGTCTGTTCAGCCCTGGGGGAGAGGGGACTGAGAGGAGACCTCACTGCAGTCACAGATTCCTGAGAGGGGAAGAGGAGGGACAGGCACCGATCTCTGCTCTGTGGTGACAGTGACAGGACCCGAGGGAATGGCCTGAAGCTGTGCCAGGGGAGGTTCAGGTTGGATACTGGGAACAAGACTCTTCACCCAGAGGGTGGCTGGGCACTGAACAGACTCCCCAGGGCAATGGTCACAGCGCCTAGCAGGGTTCAAGAAGCACTTGGACAATGGTCTTGGGAATTTGATGTGATTTTTTGGGTTGTCCTGTGTAGGGCCAAGGGTTGCACTCCATGATCTTTGTGGGTCCTTTCTATGATTCTCTGATATATTTGCTCTTTCATTAATGCCTTTTTCTGTAAGTGTTCTTCCCCACATGGCATTTCCCAGGTTGAGACAATGTATTTGCACAGGCAAATCTCACTTATAAATTTCAGCTAGCAAATTGCAATTTGAGCTTTGTGATTTTTTTATTAAAATACTAGATTTCTTCAGGCAGAGTTATAGGCTTTAAACAGGATTTGATTAATGGTACTATGCTTAATTTCTTCTCAGTGGATTCAGAGGATCAGCATGCCTTTACTCATGAAACAAAAGATGGTGCCTTAAAATGGAGATGTGTCACCCTAATTATACCAATCTTATTCTATTCAGAAGTTGTACCAATTGCAACAACTAAAGAATTTCAGCAGATAGTAAAATCAGATTCTTAATTTTAGTGTGAGTCATGAGGATTTAACATAAGATGTCTTATTTAACATGAAATAAGACGTCTTAATTATCTTAGCAGTTTCACACATAAAGTGATTTACATGCCACCTCCTACACATCAACCTGGGGTTTTCTTTCACTTAATTTAATTTCCAGAAACACACTTCATATATGCTATACTCTATTACCTTCATAAAATTTATTCTTCTCTATATATCATATCCAATTTTGTATGTATAAATGTTGTTAATTAAGAGATTTGTGTCTCTCCTTGGAGTTTTAGAGAATATCATAATTTTGACTTTGCTTTGTTTGGGTTTGTTTTGTTGTTGTCTGTTTGATTGTTTTTATTTTTTACAGTATTTTTTATTATGCAAGCAGTTTCTCTGTTAAATTTAAAAAAAGAACTTATGGTGGTGAGGGGCAGTGGGTAAAAAGATACCCAAACATTCTAAGAAGGGCTGTTATAATTCCTCAGGGAGTGAGAAGGTAAACTATCTTCAGCTGGAAACCCAGACCTCAGTAGAATAGGAAAACTGAAATAAATTTTCCACAAAATGATATAGCAACATTCCCGAACATGAAGCCATATTCTACCTTCAGTGAAAAGTAAATATTTTCCACAGAAAGCAAAAGCCGGAATTTTTTTCCTCAAAATGTTGAAATATGCACACATACCGACT
The DNA here is from genome assembly GCA_013186435.1 of Turdus rufiventris. Classification (NCBI taxonomy): domain Eukaryota; kingdom Metazoa; phylum Chordata; class Aves; order Passeriformes; family Turdidae; genus Turdus; species Turdus rufiventris. The sequence continues at coordinate 43,779 of PYHW01010050.1, read as the reverse complement.
CTCAAAGATCCACACTGAAAAAACATTTCTAAAAGGGAATTGGAAAGTGCCATGTAAAGTCAGAAACTCTGCAGCACCTCCTGCAGGATTGTGGCATTGATGGGTGTTCAGTAGCCTCCTGTGTTTTCACTTAGAGGAAATTTCAACAGTCACTAAGATGTTCAAAACATCCTGAAAGGTAATTTTTCTGAAAACCACACAGAGCTGATTAATGCAGCTCAGTCCAGAAAGGTTAAATGATTATACTGCGACTTTCAAATGTCCATTCATGAAGAGAGCTCAAAAGATAATGGCAGATTTTACCCTTGGCTTTTTGGAAAAGGGAAGTTTAGTGACTGTAAGATGCTGTTTGAAGGTGAAGGTTTTATTTTAGTCTGTAGACTCACAAATGCCAGCAGATACAGGAATACAGAAAACGAATGCACTTTTATGTTTGGGTGATAACATCAAAGGTATTAGTCCCCTGTAGAAAGTTATCTTATAAAATAAGTGTAATATCTGAAATTTCATAAATAAGAAGAATCAGCCTAAGACAAGCTTTGGTTTTACCTGTGAGATTTTAATCTGGTTTAATTTAACCAGGCTCTGAAAGAGCGCAATCTGTCATTTTCCTGAAACAAAACTCAATTCTTGTCTACAAAATGTTCTTCTAGCAGTGCATTCTGCCTAAAGGCCTAAATACTAATGGTTATTTCAACCTCAAAATTATAAATGAACTCCTGGTCCCACTGATGTAGTTCACCTTTTGTTTGTAAGAAATTAAATGCATTATAAATAATTATTCATATGGAGACTATAATCACTGACTATACCTAAATGACTCAGAAAGCAGGACCTGATGGTATTCCTTTCCTGAAAACACCTGGCAGTGAAAAAAATATACTGCAAGACATGGAAATGGTATGAAAAGTCAATTTTCTTGCTGGAAAGAGTTGTCATGGTCAGGAAGTCCCTTGAAAAATTTGTTTTTCATTTAAACCCTACTTGAGCCTATTTGTTCAGGTGATATTTTATATTGAGATCCAGAAACTGTTCATCAAATGAATAATACTTTCTTCTGGTACAAAAATTGCTGACATAGAGAGTTGTACAAAGAAATACAAAATTTTAAGAAATTGTATAATATTGGAAACTGAAAATGATCAGGAAATTCCTGTTGACAAGCATGAGGGAATAATTTTAAAGCTATAATTACTTAACAGTGGCTACCTTACAAATTTTAAGCAGGCGCACAATAAGGGATTGCGATGTTTACTATACTCTTACTGTTTTTATCTGTGTCCTCAGATTTTTAAATGTGATCTAAAATACTAATGGAGTGTGAATCTATGCCTCTCTCAATTTCAGGGGAAAAAGGAGACATGAATGGCAAGACTGGAACTTCAGCCACTGGGTCACCAGCTCTGTCTTTTGTGTCTGAAGGTGGAATCCTGACATCAACTGAGTTTTCCTTGCTTGTGTCTTTAAAATATGAAATATTTATCTGATTTTTTTCTATTGCGCATGAAAAAAATAAGGAATCTATATTATACAGGACTGAATTTTTGAGCACTAAATTTGTCATAATCCAGCAGTTTGCATTGCAGTTACAGACAGATAGAGGCTGTAGACAAACAAAACTGTCACAAAGTACTTTCTGCCTCTTTTAATGACCACCAGCAGTTTTGGAAATATACTTCTTATGCATATTTTAATGTATTTTGGTGGTATATTTGATGTGGGAAGGTCCACACAGAAGAAGTTCATGAAGGGCCTTCTGCTGTGGGTGGCACCTCACACTGAAACAGGGGAGCAGAGTGAGGAGGAAGGAGCATCAGAGACAATCCACGTTGAACAGGCTGCAACCCCTCTTCCCCATGCCCCTGCACTTCCCTTGGGGAGGAGAGAGAATTGGGAGTGAAGTTGAGCCTAAGAAGAGAGGTGGGCTGGTTTTATTTGGGATAGAGACTGTTTTCTTCGTAGAGGCTCTTATGGTGCTGTTATTTTGTCTTTGTGAACACAAGAGCGTTGATAATAGACCAGTGCTTTACCTACAGGAATTTCCTGCCTCCCACACTGCCCCACAGGTGAGGAGGCTGGGGGTGCACAAAAGGCTGGGAGGTGATACAGAGGGGACAGCTGACCCCAGGAGATCCAAGGGTATCCCACACCATGTGGGATAAACCTGGGAAAAGGAGGAATGTTCATTGTGATGCCATTTATCTTGCAGCATCAGTGTTACATGTGATGGAACTCTGCTTCCTGGGGACAGCTGCTGGAACATAGAATTCTTTTTTTGCCTTGTTTGTGTGCATGACTTTTGCTTTACCTATTAAACTGTGTTTTCTGAACCCATGGATTTTTCTCCCTCTTAGTCTTTCAATTGTTTTCCCAATCCTACTCATGGAAGCAGGACTAGTGAGTGATTAGCAGGACTAGTGTGTGGGGTTAAGACGCTGGTTGGGGTTAAACCACAAAAGGTGGAATGATGGAGGGTGGTATTTGAGCTGTTCTTATTTTTTATTAACCCACTCTGGTTTATTGACAATAAATTTAATTAATTTCCCCAACTCAGGCCTGTTTTGACCATGATGGAAATTCATAAGCGATCTCCCAGTCTTTATCTTGACCCACTAAGACCTTTTTGTTTTATTTTACTCCCCTTGTCCTGTTGAGGTGGATAAGTGACTCCAGTGCTTTTTTCCCCATTGTACAAGTCTGACTCATAGAGAACTGGATTCACTGATGTATTTTTTGGGTGATTTTTTTTCTTCAATTTTATAATTCAGGATATCACTGTATATCCCTGCTCCACAGACCAATATTTCTGTTAAACCATTCTTTGAACTTCATAAAATAATGATTTAGTCATCTAGGCTAATTTAACTAGAATGACAGAAAATTTAACAAGTGATAGAAATTGCCTAGGTAGGTTTATCTCAGGC
>PYHW01010050.1:13224-32664 GCA_013186435.1 Turdus rufiventris | reverse complement strand
CCTGAAGAGCTCATAACTCAGGAAGCTGCAGAGATTATGTGCACACATTTACCTAATCCACTGAGTAACAAGTTGATGCAAAGTGCCAGTTTACAAGATAAATGGACTACTGTCTCCACTGATACAAAAGATATTGAATACTCTGCCCAAAGGGTTGACTGATGGCTGCAGTAACTGCACAATAGTAATTTCTATGCAATTGCAAAATAATGCAAATTGTTCTTTCAATTGCCAGCACTTCTTATGGCAACAATGGCTGCCAGATACCACAGCTGTGAGGACAATGCTTGTCATTGCTATAGCTGTCAAATACCAAATTTAACACCTGTTTGCTAATTTTGAAAATTCACAGCATGGACCACAATACAATGGCTTTACTTGGAATGGGATAGGAATGCAAACCTTAGAAATAGAAAGTTCTCATCTATCTTGAAGACATGCTCTTTCTTGCTGAGGCCCTCTCTTTTTTTAGCTCCTCTTTCCTCCCTATGTCCACAGTAGTCATACTGCAGGTATTTAAAATTATATTTTTGTTCCAAAGAAGCAGATCTTCTTTTCAATGTGTTTTATGTGAGGAAATTAAAAACCTGACCCCAAGATTTTCCAGGTTTTTTGTGGTTCACGCAGCCCACCTGAAAATCCTAATTTTTGACATCTGCAGAAAACAGCTGGTAATGAGTGTTTGCCTTCTGCAAGTCTCTAGTTTTTAATCTTTTATATTAGACTAGTTAATAAGGATAGATGGAAAGCAGGTGTGACAGTGGTTGAGAGAGTTATTGGAAGATATAATTGTTTTAAGCTTTTCTTTTTTTCCCCCTTCTTCCTGCACTGTTTTTTCTTCTTGCAGCTGTCAGTTGTGGCTAAGTGGAGAATCTCCAGATTATTTTATATTTTCTTCACTATTTCAAGTCCAAATGAATACATGGAGAAACTCCAGGATTAGTTTGTTTTTTGTTTTTTTAAATGAAAAATCTGAGCATTCATATTGAAGCAGCTGAGCTGAAATGTGTTAACACACACAGTTTAATCTCTTCAGAACTGTGATCTAATGGTATCTGGAAGCCAGGGCTGCTTGTATGATGGCACTGTCTCGAACACAGAATCAGAATGGTTTGGATTGGAAAGGACCTTAAAGATCATCTAACTCCAGCCTGCCTGCCATGGACAAGGACACCTTCCACGAGACCAGGATTGTATTATTAGTATGAAACACACAGAGAAGTTGTTCATGACCTTTTCTACACTGACACTCCAGCACAGAGAAGAGGACCCCAGACACAGCTGAGAAGTCACAGTGGTGTGGAGCGCTAGTTCACTCTGCAGAGATTTTGTGTATTCTGCATCAACTCATAACTTTCACAAAATCCATCCAGGACTAGCAATGAGTTAGCTAATCTGGGTTTGGTTATTAATGCATGGATTAGAACCTGCTTTTCAATTAAAAATAATAAGAAGATTTCAAAAAGAAAAAAATCATACCAAAGCTTTCTACAACAAGGAAAATAGAAACAGTTTTTCATTTGAGACAACTAGTTAAATGTTTTTTTCTTTTTCTGTGGAAGAGGGTTATGACATCATAAGAACAAATAAGTGTTAAACACATTAGGAAAAAGCAATTCTCACTAATGAATTAAGGAACAGTTACATTAAATAATAAATGTATGGGTTAGTTTGAAATCCGAAGCTAAACATCAGGATACTATAACATGAAATAACATTACAAATATTATTAAGTCAGCAAGTGTTTTTGACCCAAATTTCTCATTTAATTGTACGTATATTGTTTACACCAAGTATAGTGAGCCAATTAAGCAGCATATTTAGAAAAAACTATTACATATCTTGTCAGATGTTACTGAACATCATTCAGCCAAGGATATTTTAGCCCAGTATTTTGCTAGATGATTTGGAAGTTTTGAAGGGGATGACAGACCATTTTTTTTTCCAGAAGGTGGTCTGGTACAAAACAACTGTGACTCAGGAACTTCATGGTACAGCCTTTCTTTTTTAATAACCTACAGTGGAAAGTAATGCAGATTTTTTCATCACTTTTTAACACTCATCCTCCATGAGCAATTTCCTATATCAGCTAAACTCTTTAGTTTAGTCTCAGTCTACCACATTCTAGTTCCAGTTGACATATCCTCTATATTGAATTGTAAGAGACAATTCTATTCTTCCTTATTTTCTCCAGCCGTGACACTTCTCTTATAAAGCTTTTCCAGATTGAAGAATCCCAGTTTGCTGCAGCAGATATGTCATCTCATGCCTCTGACTGTTCTTGCCTTCCTTCTCTCTACCCTTTTCCAATTTCCTACATTCTGAGAGAGAAAAACCAGAATTGCATGCAGAATTAATTCAAGGAGCATATAAAACCATGTCCTTTAGAGTAGGAATAAAATCATAATATTTAAGAAGCATCTTTCCTAATATCATATGCTTGCCATTTATTCCCCATCCTGTGTAAATACAGAGAAAACTAACTTTTAAAGACTTGCTAGTAATATTAAAGATATTATAAACTTACATTTTTGTTGGGCTTTTTAAAATACTTGTTCATGTATCATGTGGCTGTTTAGATATGGAACTCTTTATTTCCATTTCAGTGCATGACCAGTTAGATTCAACAGAAAAATTATCACTGCAACTTCAGCAACGTGCACAAGGAATTACAGTTGTGCTAAGATTATCTTTTTATCTTTTTGCTAAAACACCTCCTCCAGATGAGTTAAGTCTGAAGCATGGTGTGTGGGGAAGGGATGGGCCTTCACATGTTCACTCCAGCACTTGCACTGGGGTAATAGATGATAACACTATTTCTCATTATTGTCCTTTGTAACACAGAGATTGTCCATGATCATACTGACATGTATGCTGTTCTCAAATTCTCACAGACAATTTCCTCAAAATTGTGAGTCTTTCCATCACACGCTGTGTTGTGGGATTTTTTTTTAAGTTAAAATTTGTATCAGGCAGGGTCCTGATTAATATCATACAAAAAGGGTTGTTTTCATCTTTGGTATACTAATCAAATTATTTTAAACTCATAAAATCCCACTGATTTTAAGAGGACTGCTTGGGTGACAGCGAGCAGAGTTTAGTTCAATATTTAGAGGAGCTGATATGGGAATGTCATCTGTGCTGAAATATGAAATATGAGTAATAGGGTGTAGATGGCACTTCAAGTACTGCCTCACTGTCACAAATGGAGTCGTGATCTGCTCTTTGTCATTCTCTGAGGTATTCTTAGCAAGGTTATTACTACTGCAGGTGTCATGAGATGTTTCTATTTATTAGTTTTGAATATTTTTCTGTCAGAGGCCAAATTATGAGTTGTCTTTGTGTAGCTACACTCTGAGATAAAGAAAAAAATTTCCAAAATTAAATTAATGACCATAATTTTTCTTTTCATTGTAACTTCTTAATTCTGGTTATACAGTGAGAGAATACACAGCTTTTTGCAAGGTAAACAAATTCAAAAAGTAATGTCAACCATATTCTTGATAGTGTGCCAAGTCATTATTTTACCTCAAAACCAAGTTTTAACATTATTTTATTCTATTACTTCTTTAATTTGCTTCACTGTGATCAGTAGAAAGCCAAGAGCGGTTTGCATTCCTAGTCCAGTCAATTTAAAAAATTATCAAGTAATTGATTCATTTTATATGAAACTGTTCTTTCTTAATATTTGTATTTGATACTTTTCTTCATTATAGCCAATGTTATCTGTCTGTACACATATTCATGTCTCACTCATCATTATGGGATCATAATCCTATAGACTTGACAACATGCTATTCAAAGATTACTCCAGTATCTTATTTTGAGTTTGATGTGTGGGAATGAGAAGACATAGCACCCTGAAGTTATCACAGTCCTTTGAAAATGCCCATCACTTTGATGGGAGCCAACAATCGCATCTCAAATGAAGCTAATCTTTTTGGCAGGTCAGTTTTGCAATAGTGCATCTTTTTTACAGTTTTACTATCTGGAAATTCTCACTTGCCTCCAGTCTGGAACATAAGAACCACAACTATGGGACCATTCCAATAATAAACACTTACAAGTACCGTAACTTCACGTGTATAAAGAGTACCCTTTTGACTAAAATTTTGGTCCGAACCTGGAAGCGCGCCTTATATACCGGAGTGCCTTATATATGGACAAAGTTCGGAAATTTGCTAACCTGGAAGTGCGAGTCCGCAGTAGCCCCAAGTTGAGTCGAGTCCACCCGGCCCCGAGCTGAACCAGTAAACCCCACGATCGCGCAATTCCATTACTAATTCATTACTTTGTTGCACGTGGATCCTTGCTGCAAAGAAAAAAAGTTCGTCTTATAGTCCAATGCACCTTATATATGGACAAAGTTCGGAAATTTGCCGACACCCAGAAGTGCGCCTTGTACTCTGGTGTGCCTTATACTCTGTACAATAAATACTGTATTTTAAGCTGTGGTCTGATTTGCAGAGGAGTAAAGCACGGACAGTTCCTGTTAGAAATTCATCACTAAACCAAAAATAAAACCCCCAAAACCAGATGCCATCCCTTCTTCCCATCCTCTTACCTGCCTACTTGCTTCCTGTTCCTGAGCCCTTTCAAGAAAGCGAAGCTTCTCTAAGCTCCTGCACTTCTTTTGTCCAAGATAAATGCCTAAGCTGATCCAGATCCAGCCACAGCAGGGTCCAAGCAGCTTTATTAACTTTGCCTACCTGATGATAACAGTCCCAGCAGGACTGAGTGGTCCCAGCAGGGAGTCCAGCAAGGTCCCTGCAGCACTGGGTGCCAGGAGAGAATGCACATCCCTATGGTTAAGAGCTGATTGTGGTATTGTTACAATAGATACATTCAACTGACTTTAGAGAAAACACTTTATGGATTTCTTCTGAAAATCATTTCAACTGTTTAGGGTCCTAATTGTTCCTGAACAAAGTAAGAGGTGGCAGACTGAATATTTTAGTGCCTTGGTTAACAATATGCTGTTGGTGCAATCCACATGTTATGGTTTAAAAGGCCTGGCTGATCAGTGCTCCAGAACATGTGTCTGCATCTAACTACTTGTCTGGCATTCCAGAAATAGCTCCTTAAGCATAATATGTGGAATTCCAATGAGTTTATACTTCCTGATTAATGTGCTATTTTGTCAAGTTGTTGACTCTGTAACATTAACTTTTTAACCTTAATTGGAAAAAGTATTTCTCTGTGGCACAGATAATCAAAGGTAAAATCAATCTTGCTTCTTATGAAGAGAATTATTCACCATGTGTTAGGTATTTTGCATTATTTAGAAGATACTTGTTTTTCCACAGCTATTGGATTCAATAAATGGTCTTTTAGAAGCTGGGAAGGATATGGAACTTGCAAGTAAGGATTTAAATGGTACACACCTAAAGTCTTTTGAGTTGATTCAAAGCATTCACTTTGTAAACTATTTATTTGTATTACTTCTTTGAAAGAAAAGTGTGTTTATTTGATTTGATGACATAAGTATCACAGTGCAACTGATTGTTTAAATGCTGGATTTTTTCTCATGTTAGTCTAGCAGGAGTCACCAGACCCTACATGAGAGACTGAAAATCTCTTAAACTCATTGTTGTAGGTGGATGCTTTTTCTGAATGCAATGCATGTACCAAAGAGATATAGCAGAGCAGTTCTCCAAGGACTTCAAGTGCATGCTGAATATTAATTTATTTTTCAATTGGAAAACAGAAAAGAGAAACTAGAAACTGTGAAATTTTATGTTTTGCCAAAAATTATTTTAAGAAGGTTTAAGCTAAGTCTATTGCACAGTGATTTCTCTTCGCACACAAATGACACGTACATGTGTTTTTTCACAAATACTTGTAGAGACATCCACCTGCAGCCAGTGGAAGATCTCACATTGAAGCAGGGGATGCCAAAAGGAGGTTGTGACCCCATGGGAAGGCTGCACTGGGGGAAGGACTCATGTTGGAGCTCATGGAGAGCTCTCTGTCATGGGAGAGATCCCATTCCCTGTCCCCTGGTGCTGCTGGTGGGCAGGAGTAATGGAATTCAGGAGAAAAGTTAAGCCAGAGAGGAAGGAAGGAATGAGGGGAAGGTTTTTAAAGTTTTGGGTTTGTTTCTCATTTCCCTACTTGGATTTGATTGTTAATAACTTAATTTTCCTGTCAGTCCTGTCAGCTCCCGGGATGTGGCCCTGGCTGTGTTTGTTTGCAGGTCCTGAGGAGCAGGGCTGTGCTGCTCCATGGACCACTGAAGGGCTGGGACAGGTTGTCATCAGGGACCTCAGGCATTGATGTAGCCTGGGCCAATATAGGCCCCTGAAGATAAGTGTATGCCTAATTTTAGGTATAATTTTTCAGTCAGATTTAATCCCTTGTATGTATTCATTATTTTTAACACAGTAAGAGACACATTTGAAAAAAGAGCAGCAATATATTTGTTTCCCAAATACTTGAGAAATTTGCGTGCTTTACTCCTTTTACTGTTAACATGAAATGTTACAATAATGTGTTGATATCAAACAATGCTGAGTGCTCTCTGTTTGTGAGGTTTCTGGTTTTCAGGACTGCTTTTCATCCTTAGCTCCTAGAAAGCAACTATCTGCTTCACCTTTCAATACCTGGTCCTTTTGCCCTCAGAGGTGTTGAGACACCTAAATCACATTTAGATGCTCCCCATAAATGCCTTTCTGAGGATCAGATTAAAAGCATTTGAAGAGCAGAACCTGTCTTTTCTCATGCTGTGATGGCAAGTCGATTAATTCTTTGTCTCTTAAATGGTAACTAGATCCAAAGATGTGGATCTGGAGTGATGGTTCAAGATAAATCCTTCTTCAACTCAGATGCCTTACAGTCTTTTCAAAGTGCTGCTGAGGTAATTATTTTCTTTTATTTTTTCTCTCCCTCAACAAAAGAGTTCAAAGCTTTTCTAATTGCAAACGACCTTGAAAGGTTCTCCCTAGACGAGGAAGGGACAAATTAAAATGCAGCTTTCATGGTATTTTCTTCTGAGTTTCTTTGTGTCCAGAATTTAAATATTTTCATTTATGGATTTTTGCATTGTTTGTTATATTGGGAAGAATAATAGCCTTGAGGTTTTTTGTGGAATTTTTTTAAACTATTTTTTTAAATTCAGCAGTGAATAAAAACACCTTCTTCAAGACTAAGGGAATCAATTGATAAAGGATGGGAACTGTCATTAAAAAACGTTTTAATTCAAATTTCAAAATATTCTTCAATTTTTTTTTCTTTCCTAACTACTGTTCTTCTTAAAATCACTTAAGATTTTTTTTTATTCTACATAGATTAATTATATATTAAAGTTGCCAAATAAGAAGGCCCAACATTGCCCTTAATTAGAAGGCCCTGTTTTAGGTGCTTATAATTATGACACTTTAATGTTTTTTTTTTTCAGAACATTTCAGTGCTAGATATCTTCAGGTTTTTTCTGAAAAAAATTAATATCAACTTTAACAAAAATAATGCAGTCACTTCAGAGAATGGGTGATGGAGGTGCTCAGAGATTTGCCTGAATAGATGGATACAAAAACCTGAGGAAATCTCTGTGAGTTGTATCACAATAATTCTGTATTTGGATGAGTGATGAGATTTAGAAAATAGCAATTTACAAATACCCAACACAGAAAATGTTACATTTTCTAGTAATTTCTTTAGATTATGTGTTCTTCACCTTTGGGATGCTGTGGTGAGTGTGGGCCCTTTGCAGGGAGCTGCAGAGTATCCTTCTGCTGAGGGTGGCTGTCTAATCACAGAATAAATGCCAAAACAAGATCTTGGGGGGAAAAAAGGGTCTGAGATATTTCCTGTTCAAAAGTAACTTCAGAAAATGGTCTCAAGCTGTGCCAGGGATATTTCAATTGTATATTAGGAAAAATAAATTCTGCCAAAAGGGCTGTCATGCACTGGAACTGGTTGCCCAGGGAAGTAGTTAAGTGGCCATCCCTGGAGGTATTTAAAAGACTTGAAGATGTGGCTCATAAGAACATGGTTTAGTGGTGGATTTGGCAGTGCTGGGTTAAGCTTTGGGTGTTAGATGTCTTTTTTGAACCTGAAAAGATTCCATTATTTTACTATCCACAGTAATCAGCATGGCTAATCGCTTCTAAGTAAATCAGTTTACCCCGGCTATTCTGCTCACTGATCCCACTCTAACTATATGGTCACTGTATTTTTAAATTTGCAATACAATTTAGGGCTGCACTCCCTAACCTGACAAATGTTTTATTTATTCCCTTCATTTTATAGGTGTTTAAATTTTTTTAACTGGAAATCCAAGAGCATTCCAGGTAATGTGGATTGTTTACTACCAGATCATTCACTTTACAGGTGCAATTTTACTTGCCTGCTGGACAAGTCTTCCTAGGTTTTGCTGGACTGACTAGCCCTGTGCCCCATGCTGTGTAGTGATGTGGGAGGGCTCACTATTTCTGAAGATGACCTGGCTCCTGAGACCAGATATTTCTTTTAAAAAATGCTTTGATAGAATTGACATGTGCACACAGGCACAGAATCTTTGGGTGCCCTACTTGCCACCAGGGATTCTCCCATCAAAGTCCAAGATTGCTTAATAGGGCAAAATGCTAAAATAGAAGTGTTTCAAGGGGTAAATATTCCATTTTATGTTGCGATTTTTTTGTACTTGATGCTCAAGAGCTTAATATTTTGACAGAGACTGTGTGTTTTCTTAATTCAGTGACAACTTATATTTTGGGCTAGGAAGGAAAAAATGTTTACTTACAATCAGAGAACTCTGGAGACAGATATTTTGAGAAACAGGATATAGGTACATGAAAATCATCTGCTGACAGATCAGTGAATTGCACGTTTCTTCCCTCTGCAAGAGACTAAGTAGATCATGTTAAGATTATACTTGGCCAACAAAAAGATCACCTATAATGTTCTGGTGGCTGCTTCTGCTAAGTAGAAAAGTAACAGTATTTTTTTAATGCAATATATCAAGATACTGGAACCAGCAGTTCTTTCATTTTAATGCAATTTTTTGCAAAGTGAAGAACATAGTGCAGAATGGACAGGTGAGAAATGAGAACATGTGTTATTGTAATCCATAGAATTTTCATTTATTTTCATTAATTATTGTTATTGAGTTTTCTTGTCTTTTCAGTTGCCTTTTTAAGGAAGGCAACAGGCAACATCAGATTCGTTTATGGCCCGAACATAATGTAATTCTGGTTAGGTCTCTTTATATGTAAAATCAAAATCTGTTGCACAGGGATTTCAGTATGAGCTTCATGGAAAGCCTTTTTTTTTTTTTAACTTTACTTGACCTGTTCATGAGTAATGTAAGCTCTGTTATTTTAAAATCTCCTACAATATATGGGTGTATGCTGCTGACTCTAATGTGTCCTGGCTGTACTCAGGACATCCAGGTGCTCTAATAAGACAATTTACCAGTACTTCCTGTTTCTTATGCAAATTCTTTTGGAGAATAAGTGAAGAGCACATATTATTTCACTGTAAATTATGGTTGTATGAGTTATTATAATTTTAGTAATTTAAATAATTTCTCTGATTCTGGAAAAAAAAGTAGGTTATGAGATTATAATTAAGAACTCAGCTATTTATAGAGTAAAAAACTTGTTTTCGGTAATGAACAATTGCTTTCAGAATGGAACCACATGTAATAGGAAATAAATCCATCACCTACTATTAATCTATTTTGGCCAAAGATGTGTGATCTATAAATTTATTTTAACAACTGCCAGAAAGGGAAACTGCAAACAAGAGATTCTCATGTGACAGCACTCCTGAGCCTTGCAGCATAGTAGAGGGAAGGAAGTGGCATTTTTTGGTAGTCAAAATACCAGTCAACAGAAAGAGTGTAAAGATGTTACACACTTTGGAGTAAATAAAATGATCTTTAACTCTCAATATAGAATTAATGATTCTTACCATGTCTACCCCCAACACAGCTCTGCTCCCCCTTCTCTGTTTATTCCACTGATAGAAACAGTTTATTGTGGATTTTGCAGTGTATTCTGAATTTTCATGTGACAGCAGGTCAGGAGTGATGTCTCTTGTTAATTAGGGGGACTGGTAGCAATGCCTGAAGTTAAGACTCTGCAATTGATCGCTACTATCTTCCAATTGTTTTCCAAACAGAAAATCTAGGCTGCATTTTTGTGTGCTTGCCTCAGGGTGAAAGTGCTTGGAGAGCCTTGTCAGGAGATGCAGTGAATGATTTAGAAATTCTTCACAAGTTGCTGAAAACTTAGTTGTTTGTGCTTCCTTAAATTGTTTGCTAAAATTAAAGCCTAGAAAACACTAAGAACCTGTAATATTTTTGTATTAGTGATGCCTTCTGCAAAGCTGTGTCCTGTAAATATTCAGTGAGACAATTTCAAGCAGGGCTTGTAAGACAGGCAAATAAACTCTCAGCTGATTCCCTCTGTGCTGGGTCTGCTACAAGCCAATGGAGGATTAGCATTCAGGATTTTCCTGCAGTTCCACCTCTTCAAAAAGGAGCAATTCCAGCTGCAATTCTTCTGCAGGGAAGTACAAGAGCACATGCAGCAGAACTTGATGTGCGTCTCAGAGCCTGAGCTCATGTCCAATGGCACTAGATACTGCATCCAGGGAGCTGCTTTTTACTTTAAGATCAGATAGCCTGGTGAAACTTCTGTCTTGTGCAAAAATATTCAAATGACATATTTTAAAATGACGCATATAGAAGCACAAATAAATGCTCAAAATTAAAAGCAACTTAAATATATAGGTCAGGTTTAGCAAGATCACACATGTTAGGCACCGAACAAGACAGCCTGGTTTGGCTGGTTTTGTCAGTAAATCACTGAAGTAAACTTCAGACATTCTAGGGGACAGATGTTATAAATTGCTGGGGTTTACAGATGTTATTGATTCTCTGTAGCTTAAACTATGGTTTCCTTAACTTTGATTTTAAAGATTGGACAATCAATTTTAAATTATTTCTAGTATTTTATAAAACTGCTTATTCTGGTATTTTTGTCCACTCAGTCAATGAAGCAAGCCTGTTCTTCCAGGAAAATGGATAAATTCTAAAAATAATTGATTTAGCTAAAAACAATCCCACAGTCCCCCCCTTCCCTCAAACCCCCAGAAAAACTTCAAATGCAAAACAGGAAGGAGGAGAAGGAGGAGAAGAAGGAGAAGGAGGAAAAGGAGAGATAGACTATTCTGATTTAAAATACAGTGAAAATTTTAAAATAATTTCAATTTCAATCTCTGTAAATTATGTAAATCTAGAATCAAGCTCTATGAAAGACCAAGCCTTATCTAAAAATCCTAGATTTCATGGAATTTAATATGAAAATAGCTAAATAGTTAAAGATGACTCTTGTTTGATTTTTACAGTCTAATCATTATTATGGGCAGAAATCAACAGAATCCACAAAAATTTCTAAACAAATATTGCACATAGCAAGAGATTATAATTCCACTGTCTCTTAGAAGCATTTTTAAATCTCCCTTCTCATCCTTTCTTCTCTATTTCTAGCAATTAAAATAACATTTTCTTAATATTTTTTTCTCCCTGACCCTGGATTTTGAATTTTTTTCTATGGTTTCTGATAAAGTCTTCTTCCCAAAATCAGGCAAAATGTTTCAGTGGATAATTAGAACAGAACAGTTACCTCTGTACCTTCTGCTTCTGAGGGTGAGTTTTCTCTTTCTCTGACCCCTTATGCCAATAATTTCTAAATAAACTCTTGTCAATTGAAAGTCCCAGACTCTGCTGATTTAATGATGCTTCACCGACCCCTCATTATCCAAGAAGCAAGGAAGATGTCCAGGCCTCTTTCCTCTTGGGTATTTCTGCATTGAACAGTGGCAGAACATCCACTTATGTGGTCACCAAGACCACTGGCTTTGCAAGGATCTCTAGATAGAACTTAAAAACCAGCCTGACATTTGTTGCAGCAACACCTGCAATAACTCCCTGACTCCTTTTATCAGATCTGGCCAATGTAGGTTTTCACAGGGCTGTCCATCTTATCCATATGACCATTCCTCAGGTGTGAAGATTAGCACCCTATCAAGATACTCAGCTGTGCCATGTTGGTGAAGAAAGAGCAACAGGACAGCACAATTCCAAACAGTGCTCCAGGGATGCTCCCATGCTTTCCTCTCGTGTTGTGGAACAGGGTTGTGGTCAGCTGGGGTAAGGTTCTTTTCCTCAGAGACAACATCCCTGCCACTCACCTTTACCCACAGTCACCTGTGCCTGCTCCAGGCTTGCACTGGAATAGTCACTCCCAGGCTAAGCCTGCATCTGGAACTTTTGCATGCTTATCTGAGATGGCATTTCCACTTCATCATCCTGCCGACTGGAGGAGCGTTCAGTGCTCTGCTGCAGGGGCATGGGGTGACACTCTGTGGCCACTGTGCTCATTTGGTAGTGGAAACATCCAGAAAGTCTGATAAGAGACTGATTTTTGGAGGYATAAAAGTTTAATGCATGAAGTTTGTGTGTGTGTGTATGCTTATGCAGAATGTGGTACTGCCTGCTCAGTTTGCAATATTTATAGTTTTGCAAGAACTGGCTTAAAATAGATTAAAATAAGTACCCTGTGGGTCACCAGTTGACAGAAAGACACACCAGAAAGACACACAGCTTCACTAGAGTTGTGCTAGTTTACAGCAAAGACCTGGCTCAGGCATTGCAGAAACTAGGAAGTGGAAGTTTGCAAATAAATACCTCTAAAATGTGTTTTGGGTTTCCCAGGTCAGTGAGATAGGGAGCATGTGTAATTTTACTCAACAGTCATAATTCTTGCTAACTGAAAAAAACCAACCCCCCACCAATCTTCTCAAATTAAAATGCATAAAAAAACCTCAAAATATTAACTATTTTACAAGGGAATCTCTGAGACTCAAACTCTCCTACAATCAGTAGCAAAACATTTTCAGAAATGATTCTTGATTATTCAAGTAAATTCAAACATTTGTAATCTTAGTTTTTCATTCCTTCTCAAAAGTACTTCTGTGATATGTTAAGCCAAAAATCCATTTGTCAACAAATAGCAAAGGAAAAACTTTCCTGCATTATTTTACTGCTAAGAACCTGCTAAGATGCAGTTGATTTCCATACTTGTTGGAAGATCTGTTAGGAATTACAGGCACATAGACTTGCTGTAATTATCTTTTCATATATGTTAAAAACAGGTATATATGTCCTGATTTTAATTTTGGAGGTTTTTGCTCTCCTAAAACCTTGTGGCCATTATGAAATAGCTTTTTCTCAATTCCAGACAAAGTTTCAAAAAATCAAAAAGAATGAAACTACAGGCTGTATTTTTGAAGATGTCTCTAATGGTGAAAAGCATTTTAGATTTCGTGGTTAGTGTTTAGAAAGTATCAGTCACCATAAGGAAAAGAAGAATTTAAAGCCAGTTCCTATAAATCTGAAAGATGGGAACGATCTCAACAGGGGTTTCTTGTAAAAAGTGGCGCAAAATGTTAAAAAAAATACAAGGGGTTGAGCAAAATCAATAGTTACAGGTATCTATTGCCCTGAATAATTACATTTGTATAAATATTTAGACATAATAAGAACAGCAATCTCCTTTTGAAGACTAAAACCATCTTTTCGCAGAAAATCCCAGTGTGACAAATTATTAAGACCGTCATTAAAAAAATATAAATAATTTGTATATTTAACTTGTACTCCCTCAGTGGGACACAATATCTACTAGGCAGGAATTTATCCCTTTCTTTGGATTGTCAATATTTGGCAACATGTCACAATACCTATACCCCACCCCAGAACAAAAAATGTATTTTACACAGCAGAACATGAATAAAGACAATATTGAAGACAAAGGACGACGGATATTGGAAATATTCCCCACTTGCCTGCAAGAAAAACATGGTCAGGGTGGTGCAGGTACTAAAGGATATATCATCACAAGATTAAAATAATTCCTTTTTTTTTTTTTTTTTTTTTTTTTTGGTGGGGGCGGGGAGAAATAGTTTCCTGTCTGAAGATGTAATTTTCAATAGGTATAATTGGAACATTGAATACAGACATCCTGAAAAGTTTTACTATTTTAGCCTAAATTAAGCAGAAACACAAAAAAGACAGAACAGCCTCTCCACCATCTCTGAGACGAAGTAGTGACACCTCTCCCTAGCCTCACACAGCATTTGAGGAATTGCAGCTGAATAAGGACTCAGGTGGATGTTTAAGGGCAGCAGCTACAATATTTTAGCTGAGCATTTTAACGGAAGGTCACCAGCAAACAGGATGAAAATTTCTCAAATTCGTGTTATCATGGGATATATAATAAATGGGTTATATTTGATGTCTTCAGGAGAGCAAGGAGATGATAACATGGTGTGTCCTACTGATATCATCCCTGCTCTCATGGCTGTGTTAAACCTAACGTTGTTAATGCAAAAAACCAGAGGATTTTGCAAGTTGTTTAGAATCCCCTGAATTATTAATATTTTTGTGGTTTGGGTATATCTTTACAGAATCTGAAATTATGCCTTTTCATTCCATTTAAGTTTATAGATTTCAGTAAGCTAATTATTTTTGCTTCCAATTGGAGAGCAAGCTAAAGTGATCACATTAGTTTACAAATTTTTGCAACACTCTACAAGCAAAATTGCTTAGTTAATTTTCAAATAGCATGAAAACTGATTTTTATTGGTATTTGCAATGAAATGGAGAAAGTGTACCTCTTGAGTATTTGCTATCATTTCTAGTTTGCAGATTCTAGTCTGCAAAAAATGCTAATTAAAGTAGCGGGTCATATCTTGCAATGTGAAAGAGATCTGAGTTTTCTTTTTCTTGGAAACAATAACACCCTGTTGACTGTTCCTGGGGTACTGATCTGCAAGTTCCAGGAAAGGGCAAGGCAACCGCACACTGACAGGATTTTCACTTGTTCAGTATTGTGTGGAATGCCTAAGGAAAATGAGGATCCCAGGGAACAAAGTCATAGTGCTATGATACTGAGACGAGTGTTTACAGCTCCTCCTGTATGAACTGGGCTATACACAAATGCACAGTGAGTTTCTAAATTGATTTACACTACTGAAAATGTACTCATATGGGTGATGTGTTTGCACCAGTGACATTATAAACACGATGGGTGATATTCTAGGAGCTGCAGGATATCCATAAATGTCAGCAGCGTTGCCTTAAAGCTATTTATGCCTAGTTTTCTCCAGAAGGAGGAGAAATATCTTCCAGTCCACAAAAAAAAGTTCTGTTTACAGAAAACAAAACACAAAAACACCAAAAACACCAAACCCCTTGTGCCCAAGGAAAATAAAAACAAAAATCACCTTCTCCAAAATTTAAAATACTAGAAAAATACAGTTGTGTCATTTCTTAAGTTGACAGAACTCTTGACTGATCTCCAGGACAGTGGCTTGGCTTGCAGATGGGCAGGGTGGGGGGCTCTGATTCCTTTCCAGTTCATCACCCTCCTCTGAGCAGCCACAGACATCAGGACATCAGTCCTGCAGCCAGGGTAGGGGCTCTGCTCAGAAAAAGCTTGCCTAGCAGGTCAGACAGCTCAGCCAACCCTCAGGAGCCCCATTTTCCTCCAAGACATCAGCTGCTAAGTACTTCCATTATTTGTCAGGAACATTTTCCTCTTAAAACCAGTGGTGCTGGATTCCTGGCAGTGTTTGACGCTTTGAGCCTTTAATTCCCCTTCAGGTTATTCTTTCTTATGAGGCAAGAAAAGCTCTGGATCTCATCAAACCACAGATGAGGACTACGGCTTTAGATTTTGGAAATAATTGTAAAGCAAACAAATGAAATCACCCTTCTGTAAGTTCAGTTTTGCATATGGCAACAAAAATGGTTTATGTTGTGAAAAGAAATTAAATCTTGGACTGACCAACAAAATAATAAGGACAGTGCTTCAAACTTTGATGCAACTGTGTCCACTGTGCACTCAAAGAATCTGATTTGAGAGAAGCATAAGAAGGATACTGCTGAAGCATTTTCTTTTACTCCAAATAATTTTTTCTAGGTTTTATTTGTAGTATATATATCTCAGAAAGTTGGATTTTTTATACTTTTATCTTATTTGTATGTGAATGTGGTAGATTGTCATGGAACCTGGGGCCTCACCAGCGCTTCCATTCTTCCTTAGAAGAGAAAAAGAAAGCAGAAGAGGGACAAAAATGAAGGAAAATTCATTTTGAAGGAAAAAAGCTGAATTTAGAATGTTTAAATAATGGGAAGAAAGATTGTGCCTGGAGGTTAGCAACCTTCAGAATGCCCTTTACTTAATAGAAAAATGAGATATAAGTTTGTTTTTTTTACTATTAAATCTTTTTTTGGTGAAGTTAATGGGTATCTGAATATCAGCATGATCGCATTTTGAATGGTACTGTTGTACTGTTCTTCCTCTTGATATAGACAGTTCTATTGATTTAAATAACACCTTTGCAGTCAGTCTAATTATGAGATAAAGCACTAAATGGAGAAAAAAATCTGGAATCCACTCTATAATTTCCCTGAGAATATAGCATTCTGCAGTTGTATGCCTTCAGATATCTTCTAGATCATGTGCTAATTGAGAGCTCAGGTAATTCTGAAATCATCCCAAATATATGCAAAATCCAAGGACCTGTCAGTCCATTTCAGATCCATTTTTTTATGTTCTTACCCTAGTGGAAAATAAAATATTGCAACATGATCTTAGAATAAAAAGTGCAAATGCATGGTATACTTGGAATAAGGTGAGAAGGGTTTTTATAATTTGCTGCTGCTCTTCAAAGATATTGCTTTCCTGGCAGCTAAGGACTTGATTGTAAACTGCACAGAAGTCAGGGAAAAAAGAGTATTAGAAACTTTGATGATCTTTCTATCAGGTCATTTTATTTCATGTGCCATGGAAGAATTTACATTATTTATGAAAAATTTTGAAATTAGTAGATTTTGTTTCCCAGTTTTTATTTGAATACCTTATAAGTATTCATAAAGAAGGGATGTTAACAGTTTGGTCAATCCTTCTGATAGATCCAAAATTGTTTTCTATTCATCTCAAATTTCTTTTTATTTTTTTTCCCAAGGGGGAAAACAATCCAAATTCCTTAATCTTTGCACATGTTTTATAGTAAATCTGTGGCATTGAATCTGTTGTTCAGACTCAGTTTCATTTGTCTTGCCCTACACTGCACTTTCTGTAAGGCAATAACATGGTTTTCTTTGGCTAATTTATGCTAGGAATGTAATTATGAAGTACCAAGTCTTTGTCCTGCACTCCTGTCTCGGGCTGTTCAACAGCAAAACTAAAGAACCCTTTGAAACAGAAAGAAAAGGAGCCAAATCTACAACAAGGTCATTTCCTTGATGTTTGGAAAATCTTTTGTAAGATCATGTTGCTCATGATGTGAACTCCTGCAAATGATTTTTTTTGTGGCCAACCATGAATCATGGGGAAAAAAAGGGTAGGAAGATCGACAGAAACTGTGGGAATGGTTCTCATCTCTGAACTACATGGAAAAGCAAATTCATCCTGGTCTCCATGAGCATGGCTGTGGGCGGTTTGCTTTTGTTGTGGGTGGTTGAGAGACTTATGGATTTTTCCCAGAAAGACATCCTCAGCTCTGATGACCTGAAGGCACTTTTTGCTCCAGAATTCAATAGCTGTCAGAGACAGGGTCCCATCATCTCCATTGTGCTACCCTTAGAAATTAAGACAGCTCTGCTTCCAAAGAAATCAAGAGACAAATGTAATTAGCCATTCTTGGGGTTTTGCTGTTAAGTCTTTCTCTCCTGAAGTTAAGGGGTATCTAAATATCAGCATGAGCTTTTATCAAATTGTCCTGTTCTTTTCTTTTCAGGAAGTCTCTCCATGACCCACATTAATGACAGCTAAAAATCTGACAAAGACTTGAACAAGGAAAATGTAAGCAATATATTAATTAGGGAAAAAAAACACCTCTCATTGCACACCTATTGTATGAAACACAATAAAGTAGAAAAATCAGAAATACAATAGGTATTTTGATCTTGATAATGCAGAGAAGACGAAGGAAATGACCTGACTAATTATGAAAAAAATAAACATTTAAAAGAAACTTTAGACAGAACTGACTAATCTATGAGGCAGACCAAAGTTTTCAAAAGCAGCTTGCAGAAAACTGCTTGTGTTACTTACCTGCTGTGTGCTGGGACAAAGCTCATGTCAGTGAAAGAGAGGTTTATTTCTATTACTAATAATCACACAGGAAACAACTGTCACAGATGAAAAGAAGTTAGATAAAAAAGCAAGGGTGTCTAAAAGAGAGTTCTGGAGAATTGCTACTTGAGGTCATCCATGCAAAAAGTAAAAATCTCAATATATGGAAAATGAAAAAGGGAATACAGACATTCCCAATGCCCAAAGTTGCAAAATCTAATTACTTTCATATGCTTCTCCTGATTTGAGACATGCTTCAGAAATACATGTCATGACATAGCCATGGAATCTAACCCCATTAATGCATAAATATGCATCTACATTTATAGCTTTTGTTTATACCTTACAGAGAGGGGCTATGAAGTAAAAGTGATGTCAAAAACTGTTTTGAATGATTAAAAAATAATTAAGCTGATACTATAGGTTTGATAATTGTAGACCTATTAATTCCTGAATGAACTTCGTTTGCCAAATTTTCTGATATAAAATATAGGGGGGGAAAAAGAGCTCTGGAAAGAATTA
This sequence comes from Turdus rufiventris, assembly GCA_013186435.1. Lineage (NCBI taxonomy): Eukaryota > Metazoa > Chordata > Aves > Passeriformes > Turdidae > Turdus > Turdus rufiventris. The sequence goes on along the minus strand of PYHW01010050.1, from coordinate 13,993 downwards.
TGCAAAGGGATAATATAAAGAATTATATAAAGGGATAAAATAGTAATATTCACTCACATTCAGAAACTAGCAGTGAGAATGGTAAATATTATTATAAGAGAATGCCACCTTTCACACCTCAGCATGAAAACCATTTTAAGCATAACATTCATTTGTAAACTCAGGGAATCAAGGCTGCAGCCATGAAATTATTCTCTAAAGTAATAATTGTGGCTATGAATAAGTTTGAAAAAACTATGAAGCCTTAAAATTATAATACTGCAAATATTAAACAGGGCAATACAAATTCTCACTTTCACTCAAAGATGTTACACTCAATATAGAGTATCATTGTTAATGTGAAAGACTGGTTAATCAAAGTCTTTCCTTACACAGAGTACAAGAGATGCAGTGAAGTGATTTAACCTTCAGAGCATCAGCTCCTGTAATTGAACCACATTTTTATTCACTGCAAACAAGGCAGACTATCAGTGGTTTATTGAAAATGACAGAATAAAGAGGACAAGGTTTTAAGTTCAAAAAGAAAATGTATCATATTTTAGCATAGGCCTATGGAAGTATCAGGCAGCTATTGGATATACCTGTAAGAACATGAATGCAAACAAGGCTTTTTCAAGTGCAGAGAAGTAAAATATAGTTATTGTTATCCAAACAAAAATACTCAGGATGACATTCTTTTATTGATCAATCATCAGGACATTCAATGTTTCAGGGAACTGTAAATAAAGCCAGTCACAGTGGAAAACATATGTTCTATAATAACACCCGA
>PYHW01010050.1:0-11236 GCA_013186435.1 Turdus rufiventris | reverse complement strand
CTTCCGGGTTCGAGGGAAAATTTTAGTCAAAAGGGTGCGCCTTATAGTCGTGAAATTACTGTAGTTTATTTTCCTTTGGATGCAGTGCATGCTAGAAGAAAGCCTTCTTCACAGGCAAAAATTAATAAATAAAAAATATATGCAATTAGCTGTGGATGCACCAGTGGGGACAACTCATTGCAGAAAGACCATGAAAGGTAGGAGAGATCAAGAAGAGATTAAAGGAATAATCAAGGACCTGAAAACAAAACAAAACAAAACAAAACAAAACAAAAACCCACAAAAAAGCATCGTAAATCACAAACAAAGCAAAGGAAGCATGGAAAATTTAAAAAATAAAATAAGTAAAGAAAAATAACTATTTTTGGGAACTTAGGGGTAACTGAGGGTTTACTTGCTGTTGCTTCTGTCATTTAAAACTGGCTTCTGAGATGCTTTAAGTCTTATAGATCATGAGTCCTCAGTCTCACACCATGAATGTTTTTGTTTTTTTTCTTAAATCCACATGACTATTTTCTAAAGGCATTGTCAAATTCATCATTTGAGTCTGTCCATTGAGTGGATGAAGTCACTTGTACTACTGAAATCTGTGGGCTCAGGGTGAGGCCCTGGTTCCACAACTTAGGCAGACTGCCAGATGTTGCAGATGTTCTGAGAGGTTCTTGCCATGGCCCTGCAGTGAGCAGCCCCTGGACACGACCTTCCCTGGGCCCCAGCTCCTCTTCCAAAGGCCCCAGCTTGGCCAGGAGCTGGTCAAGCACCCACAGCCTTGGATACACAGAAACGACTTGGAGGGGTTCTCTTTCAAACACTAATTAGTGCTCTGATAATTGGGTAATACTTTACATGGCTCTGAGCTTTACACAGATCTTCTCAATCTGAAGAACACCAGGTTATTATTTACAGCCTCTCAGCAGATTCGATAAACTGTATGGTAGATAAAATGTAAGTTTGTGTCGGACCACTCGTCCCACCTGAAACAGGGTAAATGTGCAACCAGAAGACAGCAGGAAGAAACCCAACCTGTCTCTAATCTATGTCTCTGAACTCTGCTTCATTTTATAAGTAACATAAAAATGCAAAAAGCAGGGCAATAAAAAATAAATGTATAGATGTTTCTTAATGGAACCAGAGAAAATAAATAGTAAAATCAAAGTAAAATCAGTGGTATAACTTATTTTCTTAAACCTCTTAGCAAGTTTCTTTATCTTTGTTAATGCTTGTTCTTTTGTGAATTATAATGGTAATAGGGTAACTCAGAGTGATCATTGCTAATAAGGAAATGCTAAGTTCAGAGTAAGGCAAGAAATTACAGGCTCAGTGATATATATGCAGCTTCTAGAATATGAAGACTTCCAGACACACAGGGGGCACTGGATCTGGGAAAGAGGCTGGACTGAATGTTGACTGAAGGGCTACTTGATTGCTCCATGCCTTGCCTGGATGCAAGCTATGATTTCTGATAGCTCCTATCAGTAAGATGCTCTAGGTCAACAAAGGTGTTCATGTGGATATGTTCAGAAGTGCCAAAGCTCTCTACAGGTGTCTTTTAGCTATTAATCCCAAACTCTTCTTAAAGAATACACGGCAGAAAACACTTTTTTCTTTATTTTTGTGCCTTTATGGGTAGACATGTAGGTAAGGAGGGTTGGTCAAAATAAATACATGCTTTCCCTCTTTTCTTAGGTCAATAACCCTTGGGAGTGACTGATAATATATAAATTCATTGATTACTTGCATTTTAAAGTTTACATAGTGCTCACCTCACTGTCTATGTTTATACAGTGTTCAAAACTTGTGCTGCCTGCTGTGACTTCACCTGCCTTGGGTAACAGGGAAATGTCTTTTGCAATTGCAGCTGAAGGCTGAGAAAGATCAAGTAGGAGATGAAGCCAGGAAGGATGTCCATCTGTCCTAATAAGTATAAGAATAGTATAGACATACTTTCCTGCTGTCTTAGGGTAGGAGGTTGGTGAGGTTGGAGAGATGACAAGATAAAAACCCCACATCTTTTGCTTCTCCTAGAACCAAACCCTTATACATTTATGAATAAATCTGCTCTGGTATCATTTCCAAGTAAAAATCCCAAGGAAAAAGAGCCAGAAAGAACAACAACAGAACAATGAGTGTCAGAAACCTTGATAAAAGACTTTTCACACAGAATTTGTACTCTGATTTTGCTAAAACTAGAAATGTGGGTGGCACAGATAAGCCTTCTGCATTCTGGGTACTGAACCATACTGCTTTGCCTAAAACTTTTGAAGCATCCAATAGTTCCTGTAGTTATAAGTGTAGCTTTAATATCAAATTTATAGAGCAGAGCTTTTAAGGAGTTATTCAGACACGTATATTTTTCTTTTAAAAATGCTGTTTCAGCAAAACATAAAGCTGATTTCAAAGAAAGTTTCAGCTTTAAGTATTTCTCTGAGCCAAAGAATTTATCTGAAAAAAGAAAAATGATGATTAGCCTTTCATGTCAGAATAGCCAATATTTTGTCATAAGGAAATCAATCTCTCAGATTGGGAATTTTCTTTAAATTCAAGCTCTGATTGCCAAGGGAAAAACCTGATACTGAACCCAGTGAAAGTCCCCATGCTGTTCTGACATTGTTCTTCAGCTAATTCTTCTTTGTTTATATGAATACACAGAGTCCCAACTGAACCCCATCAGGGACAAAATGGTTGTGATTTGCTTTTACAGGGAAAATTATAAAGTGTAATGCTTCAGTGTTCAGAAAAGACCCCGTTCCCCCTTCCCCATCCCACCACTCTTTAGGTTTTCAAGCAGTGAATGGGGCTGTGCAGCTCTTACCCCTGGGATGACATTAGTGTACACTTACTAATGGGATCCCAGGGGGTGGCTCAGGTTGCAGCTGCTTAGCTCTGGAATGATTTGTCACTGGATCCAACACTGGAAAACTGAAGTGTTCCCCCACTGGGGCTCTAGAGCTCTCTCCAGTGATTCACCCAAGTGCTATTGTGTGATGAATGGAGCTGCCTCTGAAGGCAACTGCTCTCTCCTCATTGACCATTAACAGAGTTTATGGACTCCTGTAAAACTATGTTTCTACTTGACAAGTGGAGATGAACCACATTTCCTTTTTTCTTTCTGTTTTCAAAACAAAAAATGGGAATAGTAACACAGTCCTGCACCCATAAAGACTTGTAAAGATAAACACATTAAAAGGATGGAAGAAACTCTGATAATTACTTGCAACAAATAGATGTTATGGAAAGAGAGGGATTAGGATTTTAGAAAGGTTTCTGAAAGATCTTTTACAGATACTGACCCTGGGACAACATGACAGCTTCACATCTGGAAAGACCTTAGTGATTATAAAACCAAATACCAAAGACACTAGAACTATTGACTTTAGTTTGATGCTTAAAAATAATGTAGCTACATCGGTTTATATGTTTTCTTCTTTAATGGACTGTGTGCTTCAGTAGCATCATCCTTCAAGCCTCAAAAAATGCAGACAAAGGAAAAGGAGAATTTTTGGTGATCATTGAGAAGTCAGAAGTTTCAGCAGTTGCAAAACTGATGAGAATCTTCATGACCGCCAGAAATGTTTGATCCAGTACAAAAGGAATTTTAAATATTGGAGTGTCTCACATAATTTGTTTAAGCTTGATATGTGATAACAGATATCTAGGTGCAGGAAAAAATCTCTTCATTTTCAGAACTGACCTAAAATATTATGCAACACTTTTCATTTTTCACTTTTAGATATCCTAAGTGAGAATGACTAAACACAATCCTAAGTGAGAATGACTAAACACATTCCTTTCTGGGTCAGAGTTCTTTAGTCTGTATCCATTTAAGTGATAAACCCTTTTCTGCACTTTCTGTTTCAGATTCATTGCCTACACTAAATTGTCCTCAATGTCCTGGTTTAGTCAAGATCCATTCACTCCTAAGATAGCCCCAGGACACTAAAACTGGTCAGCACATTGCTTGGAAAATAAATCCTTTGCAACTTTCTCAAACGCATTTGTCTCTTTAGCCCTGAAACCGTTCTTATCCAAATCAATACTGGTATCAGGATAATTAAAATCCACCATGTTTAAAGTTTGGCATTCTTGCAGGTCTCTCTTATCTATGAAACCATTTCCTGAAGACTTTGCTTACTGCCCTTGAAATCAAGGGCTACATTTTTAAACCATCTCAACACCATAATGTGTTCTTTTTATTTAAACTCTCCCTTCCTTACCTGAAATATTTTGAAAATTGAGTAATCTTTTTCTCCATTACTGATGCTGACAACTGTCTTCTCTTTTGTTGCCCGCAGATGTCCAGCCATGTTAAATATTTAATATTTTTCCTGATTTAGCCATGATTGCATGACTCCATTATTTAAAGTTTCAGGGAAATACATTTCTAGCTCAGAAATGTGGATGTGTCATCTTACTACATTTCCATAGTTTAACTCTCTAATTCAAATCTTAATTTGCAGAATAAAACAGACAAAACAGAATCCTGCATGGACAAGGCACTGAATCACTCAGAGGTTCCTGATCAAAAAGTACTTTGATATTTACTATTTTAAAACATGGTGACAGTTTTATTGTCTTGACATTAATAATATGCCAAAAGGATTGTGTGATTAAGCATCTTGCTGACTTGGTATCTCAGTTCATGTAGAGGATTCAGCTTTAACTAGTACAGTGTTTACTGTCAACAACTGACATGTCAAGAGCTCCAAGTTTAAGAAATAAAACAGTTTACATGTTGGGATCTAGACAGTTTTCCTATAAAATTGTTTTTTCTCGCTTTGCTAATCTGAAAACTGGCCCAGGTAATTTTCCATATTAGCAGGAAAAAAAGAAAAATCAATACATGATTATAAAATTGTATTTCTTATCTTCTAGTGCTTGCACTATCAGTAAAAGATCTAGTTATCACAAGCCATCCAACCTTCACAAGGTTAGTGTGAATTTGCAGCACAGTTGTTGTATCTGTGCTATTTTTTATTGTAGAACTGCTGCATGTACCTTTTAATTTGGTTGTCAGGGGAGACAGGAAGCAATAATTAAGGCTAAAAGATGGGGTATGGAAGCTTTATTAAAGGATATATTGAAGATGGGAATTTGATCTGAGAATTAGATTATGATTAGAGTTGTTAATGCAGCTGTGCCACTCTTGAGTGACAGAGCAGCAGATGAACTGAACAGGCAATTATAACTACAGGAGTCTCCCTAATCTTTACAATCCCAACCTCACAGTCACATCCATTTAAATTAATTTTCATGAAGGCTGCAAATTTACAGCTTCACCAGATTGGAAATTTGTTTGTTTATTATCCACAGGAAATATTTTTAGGGAAGTAAATAGCACTGAGAGCCATCTTGTCTTTCTGCTTGTCTTTTTAACTTGCAGAATTAATAATATGAGATTAATCTGAAGGCTGCTGCCTTTATGAAAACTGATTGATTCTCGGCAGCCCAGTGTTATTATGATTATCTGTGGGAAGGTCAGAGGGAAGGCATGTAAAAGTCATAGCTGATTCATGAGTTCCCTATATTAAGCAGAAGATAAAAAAGGAGGCTTGTGTTGATCAGCGTTATAAGTGAGGAATCAGTCTTCCTTGCATTACTGAAACTGAAATTCTAGGAAAAGGATTTTAAACAACTTTGGACATAGTTATTTAAAGATGTCTGTTGCAGAGAGATAGCAATAGTTCATTACTATGCATGCTGGAAACCTTTTTAAGGAGTTCTTTGCTGCACAAAGATTAATTTACCACTACGTTTTCCCTCCTTCACTACTAATATAAATAATGGTTGTGGCTTAAATTGGCATTATATTTTGATAGCCTAGTTTTTAACATACAAAAGAATATGCTACAGAACTGCTCAGAAACTTGGAAATGGAAACCATGAAACAGTGCATTTCAGTCCCAGAGTTTTATTTTGGAATGTCTGCAATGAATGGAATAAAGCATGAACATTTAGAAACAAGGCATTATTTTCACAATATGTTCAGCGGAGAGCTGTTGGCAATGAAAAAAGGAAACCTTCACTAGCAAAACCAGTGACATAAAAAATATTTCTCTACTGGTTGTCATTCACGAAACTTGGAAGATAATTCCAGAAAATTATTATCTGCAGTTGCCAGATCAACAAAATATTAGAACACCTGCCTTTAACATGCAAACAATTCCATCCAAGAACAGCCCAATCTTCTCAAATACTGCAGTTTTTGCTGTGTCCTTGCCTTGACTCCCTGACAGGATAACATTCAATTACACGGTATTATCACTGATGATGGTTTCTGTCAGAGGAGAATGTGGGTCTGACAGAAAGCTGTGAAACATCTTTGCTGTGTCTCTGATCTGATCATCTAGGTCTTGTAAACCACCAGAATTTACCTATAACCAAGGTAATTTAATGAAATTCATTGCTCAGAGATGCCCAGTCAACTAACTTCTCACAGAACATATTTACAAGCTCAAAGTATATTCACAATTAGTTCGGGTAGGATTCTCAAGTTTGGTCTAACATGACTCTAGTTATTTTACAAGAAAGTGATGAAATAGAAAATACACCTTAGATTTCACACTTTGCTATTAAATAGAGGAGCATTTATTTTCCTCTGAACTTGAAAATATCAGGTGAAATTTTATGTTCAGGTAGATTATTTACATTCTTCTGAGGAAAATTACTGAAACCAGCTATCAGAAAAATGTTGATACTGCATGCTAATATCTTTGTTTTTTGTCAATAATTTAAGTTACTCATACTCTCAACTGATCTGAGATGGGAGAGTAGGTGTCAGTGGAACAGAATATTTCATAAATGCAGCTGACATGAGAGTGCTCACTGAAAAGAAGTCATCATGAAATATATATTAAAAAGTATGAAAAATGGTACTGGAATTAGACAAGCAAATGTATTAACAGTTGGAAGCAGTGGAATTCCTTTTGTTATGATATATAGGTTTTTTCAGAAGATTAATATATTTGAGACCTGTACTTTTTCAATATTTGGATTTATTTAAGAAATGTTGAATAATTGCTGTCACATTTGGCTTATTTATTCAGCAAGATAGTCTGCTGTCATTGACCCTAGTTTTTCTGATCAAGGCTTCAAGGACAACATCTAGCATATCTTCTCAGATGCTCTGCTTTGATAGGTGCCCCCAAAGTTCATCTTTAACTCAGGATCCATGTGGGATAACAGTAATATTTCAAAATGTATAGAGGAACAATGAAGATGCTTTATAAAAAAAATAATCTTTGCTAATTCTTAAATATAAAAACTAATTTCCTCTTGCAGAAACAAAAAGATATTAATTGATCTGAAATATGATGGTAAAAATCAGAGACATACTGTAACCTGAGTTGAGAGAACTTGTTTGTCCTTTTTGTTTTCTTGTGGAAAAGTAATTCAAAAGCCATTTTTGGAGAATTGTTTTAAGTAATTGATAATTCTTTTACATAATTATTGTTAACTTTTAATTTGAAAACATTCCTCACATACTTAGCCAGGTGACATAGGTAAATGAAAATTGAATGCAAAAATGGCTGTCAAAAAATCTGACAAAACTCTGCTCCCTTTATTTTATTTTCTCATCACCCTTCCTGTCTTTGATTAACATTGTGCAATTATGACTCTTAAGTGTTTCATCATATCTGAATATTAGTTGATTAATCTTGATGATAATGGATTGAGAACTGGTTTTAAAAACTGAATATATGAAGACTTTTATTCAAGAAGCTATGACTTATCTTTTCAAACATCCTGGGCTTATTTGTCAATTATACTATTTATAGGAGGTGAGTATTTATCAGCTGTTGCTATTAAAAAGTGTGGAGTAGATGACTGAGACTTTTTTTTGCCTCCAGAAAATATTAGATATATTAACTTTGAAAGTCATATATTTTGTGCTGAAACCCATAATCCTTGTTTAGGGCTAACAAGCAATATTATTTAATTGGACATAGCTCCTTCTGCATTTGGGCTTTGTGCCAAACAGGAAAGATGCACCACCAATTCCCTGATGCTGAGGAATTTTCTGGGAGGAATTGTCATTACAGCTGCTGCATTTTTGGTGTCTCTGTGAATCTGTCACTACCAAGGAATAAAGGATTTCTCTTGTTGCTCTTTTCTCCTGGATCTGTGTGAGCAGGAATTATATGAAACTGAGCTGTCCTTTGAGCATTTTCACCTGAATTATGGCTCCTTAGTAAGAAGGGAGAAAGTAACTTCAAGTGCCTAAGAAATTTGATCCACACAGTGTAGGTATTTATGTGTTAAACCACATTTGTAGGTTGAGATCATTTAGGCCCTTTCTGTCTTTTTAAAATTTAGAGTTTCTCAGATAGGAAGTTAGCAAGTCCTGATTCAAAGCTCATGATTAGCAGTGGGAAATCCACACTATTATATTGGTAGCTCAATTAATGGCACTTTAAAATGCCATCTCTGTCAGCAACTTCAGTAGTTGCCATTGTGCATTCCATTTTTAAAGTTTTCATGTTTGTAATGGATAGAAATAGTACTGAAACAATTTATGGCTTAAACACACAGGCATCTGAGTAGTTCTATCTGAGTAGTTCTATCTGAGTAGATCTATCTGAGTAGATCTATCTGAGTAGTTCTATCTGAGTAGTTCTATTCTGTGGCATTGTGATCTGGGCTTTTCACTTTCAATGATACAAATCCATTGTCCATCTGCTTGAAGATTTCTGAACGTCAGCCATAAGATGGAATGGCAAGGTCAAAATAATCTTCAATGTACAAATACATGCTAATTAATTATGATATTAGTTTGATCTAATTCTGACATCTGCAACAGAAAAAAAATGTAGGTTGCTATCCAACAAGTTTTAGATTTGTAATCAATAAAGTGCATAGAGACATTCCCATTTCCCGAAAACCCAGAAGCTCCTGGATTTAGATCTGGAGGCAGACCTACACACCCACTGTCAGACAGAAAAGTTCTCTAAAGAAAGGAAGTCAAAAACATCCTTGGCATTATCTAAAACCTTTTACTTTTGAGGATACATGTAATTTACTACTGAGTTTAGGCACTTCTACATGTTAATGTGCCTTGTCACTCAATCCATGGAACGTACACTTTTCTTCAGTGTAACTCTAGTATTTAAATCAATTTTTAAAGTTGCTAGGCATTTAAGTGCTTTTGAAAGTGCAACTAGGTAAATATCTCTTTTATCAGCCCCCAAAGCTTTTTGAAAGTAGGTAATAGGTTTATTGATTAATACAGATGAAATAGCCAGAGTAAAATCTGACTTGCCACATCAGGTGTCCTTTAATTTATTTTTAGTTTCTTTATCTTTCAGAAAGCTGCTTCTCTTTGCATATACCACATCACCCAGTGATCCAGATCTTCAAAGCTCACAGTTTAGTCTCTGCATCTAAGTTGAGAGGAAGAAACTGCATCATAAACTAGTAGTATTTTAAGTGTGCAAAACCCCCAGGACAAACTCTAAAATAAATTTTCATTAAGCTCACAACATGCTGTTCAACAACAAACTTCCTTCTGACAGCATGATTAATTTAGTGATTATGGTAGATCTTCAGGAAAAAGAAAAATATCTTTTGATATTTTGACAACCTCAAAAACAATGAGAGAACCTGATCTGAACAAAGGGTCTGCAGATAATACTGAAACAAGGATATGATGAGAGATGAAGCAGCAGTAGTAACTCTGGCATTCTCCTGACCAATTTACAAGGAAGAAAAAGTAGTGTATCATATCTTAAAGGATTTGTGAGACAATGATGTTTTGACTATATTGTTCAATATTTAAAAGCAACCAGAAACCAGATGGAACATAAGATTTAAAGCTGCATGTATGTTTCTGTATTTACAGTAAAATATAGCTCATGGGAATGTAGTTATGGCACTTTTTTTTTGTTGAATTAGGAAGATATTAATTTTTTCAGTTGTTCTATGGTAATTAAATTTTGCTACCTCACAGCAAAAGATGTCATGATCATATCATTATTCCCATTCCTGTATAATTGTAGAGGGATAATTTAGAGTTGAAACAATAGCCTCCCACACAGCATCACCCAGGCATTACATGCATTTCTAGAATGCAAATAGTTTTTATCTTTTTCTTTTTTTTTTTTCAGAAATGAAGAGACTTGGTTTGAGAGATGTAAATCATGGCACATATATTTAAAAGTTACAGAATAATGATAGTAGAATACAATAATAATAGAATATAATAATTGTTAATAATTAAGTGAACCATCTGTTCAGTAGTAAGGAATGAATCATGAATCTCAGTATTTTCAGGGTTAAAGTGTTCATTTCACACATATTATGAAATATCTGCAATAAATTCAAGTAATTATGCTATTAAGCAGTTCTTCATCTATTGAATTAATTAAACTTTGTGTTCATTTCATAACCACTTTAGATACCCTCAGCTACTGCAGATTTAATCCTCTTTGAACCTTTCTATATTTAGTTTTCCAAAGATTGACTAAGACCAATCACTCAGTGCTGTAAGAATGAGATTGTTCTTTTACTTCATTCTGCTATTCTTTTCCCCTGCATGCCACCTCTTTTTATGTACCCTGGGTTGTGAAATCAGAGCACCTGTGTCAAAATCTCCTAAAAGTCTATACATGTGAAGTGCTGTTCCATATGCATAGGAGGTTTTGTCACATCGCCATGTATTTTCCTGTCATGAATTTGGTTTCCTCTTTTTTTTTTTTTTAAAGGTCTTTGTCATCTTCTTGCCTAGCATGTTCTGAGATTATTCTCAATAGTACAGTTAATTGAAACTAAAAAATAAAACAAGAGCTATGTCATCTCTCCTAAAAGGCACAAAGTGTACATTCTCCCAGTCCTACTGTCAGTACAGCTTGCTAAGACTTCAGTACATAAAGAAAAGATGTATATGTACTTGTACCAGATGGAACCAACTTATTTAGATACCTGACTTTCAGCATCCAGATTTCCACTTGACATCATCAGGAATGGTAGTAAATACATCCTTGTATGTAGTATTAAAATAAGAGAGATGGTTATATATTATTTAAAGGCAAACAAAAGCCAGCAATCAGTGACCTCCGTTATTCTGCTGCCTTGACTTGTTTTGGCATTGGTCATTCCCTCACCTGAGGAGAAGAACTGGAGCTACCTAGACTGGGATGAAGGGGATTGTGACAGGAAAACTGCAAAATGTGTGTTTTTCCAAATGAGGTGGAAGCAAGACTAAAGCCTTCATCACAACTTCATACCTCATATAATTAATATT
>PYHW01010047.1:3840-16668 GCA_013186435.1 Turdus rufiventris | reverse complement strand
GATTTGTTCTTTTCAGGAAACTCAAGACACTTGCTTAAGTTCCTCTTTTCTGCAGTCATGGCCTATTGTAGCTGTTGAAAAATATGAGGGGCACAAACCATTCCTCAGGAAACTTCAACAAGTCAGAGAAATGTTGATTCCAGTGGGCCTTAGGCCCTTGTTCTGCCAAATGATGGAGCCGTTTAAAAGACACAGACACCAATGGAAAGAAAGCTGGTGTTTTCCTAGGAATATTAAAGCAACCAAAAAGTGAAATGATCTTACATGCTTGGCTTTAGCAACAAGTAAAAACAAGCAAGGTCACCTCATTACTATACGAGAGACAGGACAGTGATTGAGAAAGATCCATCACCAATGGCCTAAACACTTCACCGTCATCCASAGTCCATCCAGAGTTGCTGTGGAGCCCCATTTTGGAGAGAGGAGCTGGAGAACTCTTCCCAGCAATGGGGAAAATCCCACATGCTGCATCCACCTGTAGCTGAGGTCTCCAAATTCACCCTGAACGCAGGTCCAGCTTTTATGAGCTCAAATCACCGAGTCAAAGTGACTGGATCACATTCTTAGCACAGAAACACCTGGTTCTGATGGCACACTTCCCGACCAGCAGTGTATTTTGAGGTTCCCAACAGTAAATGGCATGGTCAGATAAGCTATTCAGAGTAATGTGACACAGAACATTCTGTAAAGTTTCTACCATTTCTGCAGGTGTTTATCTCCAAACGGAGTACATGCCTTTTAGAAGTGCTGCCGCCATAGATTCTCTTCAGAAAGATGCTGGAAAGTAGGAAAAAGTAAACAAAAGAAGGGAGCTCCTTCCTTCTCTCACGTTTCACTTCCTTAGTCACTATTTTTACTGGAGCTTGAGTTCATCTCAACAAAAAATCTGCTAAAATCCTCAAACGTATTTTCTCTCCATATTGGAGAGCTTTATTTATTATCAGATTGTTTTCTGCAATAAAACCAGATTTTTTGCAGACTCTTTGTTCCCTGAGTTGCATCCTCATTGTTTCTCAATCCATTCATTTTTCTTTGCTCTGTTTGGTTCTTCTCAGGTGAGAATCAGAGCAGTGATTTTTCTTGCCAAGTTGTTGGTGTTGAATGGATAGTGTGTAAATCCTGTGAGGAGATCAGTAAAAGTTAAAGCCTCTTTTGGTGGGTGGGGTATCTGTGTGGAGCAGATGGTCCGTGTGGAGCAGAGGTTTCATTTGGGTCCATGCAGGGCAGAGAGAACTCTTGGGTTGCAATGATGGGATATGAACAATCCCAGCTGTAGGGAATAAATTCCCAGATGCAAGTTTGTTTGTGTCAATCTAGTTGTTGTTGTTTGTGTTAACAATTTGTTTGTTAATGCTTTATGTCTTTGTAAACTGCAAATGTTCCAGCTGTCTGTCCCTTCCCCATCCCGGTACCTGCTTTGTATCCCTGCCCAACCTTAATGGTCCTAATTGTTTGTGCCTTCCCGGTTCCAGTACCTACCACATCCACCTCCACTGTTCCCTCTAAAATGATATGCAACCACAAGTGCTTGTGGGACGCTATTCAGAATTAAAACCCCCCAAAACAATGAGCCAAATAACATGTGGAACTGAGAATAGTGTTCCCAGGTCAAGAAAATAGTGGAGAGAACAAATTTACTATCCAGAGCTGCTTTGTCCTGTCGCCACGACCTTAAAAGCACTCAACCAACGTGACATCCCTTGACCATCATCCAGTATCATCTTTTTAGGGACTCTTGTGAGGGTGGAAGGCCTAGTTCTGCCCAAGGACAAAGCTGTTTGCGTTGTACAGTGGGAATAGCGGTAGTGTGTGCAGGCCTTTGGGTTCCCCACCCAAAGCTGACTTTAAATAAAGGCCTTAAAAAGGAGCTGGTCTCCTGGCCCATTCATTTCACCAGCAATACAAGGCTGGAATGGATCTGAGTGTTCTGTCCAAGCACAAATGAAGAGAAAAGTCAGGAGTCACTGAGCTACTGCCATGGACAGATGCCTGCAATATGTGAACCTGGCAGAACAAATCTCCCTTTTCCATCAAATTCATTATTCCCCATGCTTTCCTTTTCTCTTCTCCCTTTTGCTCCAGTGCACACTCACACCTTCCATCTGACACAAACCCAGTGCCTCACAATCCAACCAGAATTGTTTTATCTCAGCCTCATCTTTCAGCTGTTCAGATGTGTTCGGCTGTGGGATGTGTTCATCCTACCAAACATCCCACCAAAGTGGGAATCACAGCACAGACAGGACACTGGGGAACATCCCACCAAAGCAGGTCTCGGAGAGGTGGGACCGCAGCAATCTTGCATGCACAGCACGGCTACAGCAGCTTTCCACATGTGTGGCATCACTTTGGGGATCGCTTTGCCTCAGCCGACTGCTTCATCCCTGAGTGAAACCCACCAGAAGCCAGAGGAACCCCATGCCTGTTCTCATAATGCAGAAGAAGACCTATTGAATGGGCAGTGGTGGAAATAGAAAAAATATAATACAGAATTCTGCCCAAGACCCATCTTCTTCCTAGGTGTCACTTCAGGATGAGGAGGAAACCCTGGATCCAGGGCATCAGGCAGATGACACCAAAGGAAAACAATAATCTGCCAGGAGAGTTTCCAAGTTAACACTTCTTTTGTCTGATGCATCACCAGCTGTAGCGTTAAAGAGAAAAGAAGGGTAGTGGTAGTGGCTGACTGCCTTCTGAGGAGAACAGAGGGCCCTGGGTGTTGACCAGACCAATTCCATAATAGTACTAGCTTGTAGTACTAATTTAAATTACTTTTTTCCAATTATTTAACTGTTCTTATTTCAACCCATTGAGTTTCCTTTCCTCTTCTTCCTGGAGAAATAACTACCTGCATGGTACTCAGTTGCCAGATGGAACACCATCCAGCAATGGCATGAAATAACCCCACCAAGGAAACAGCCAGACCCGACCCATCCCAACAATCTGCTCCCATTGTTTTTCCAGGGTATGGATAGCACAGAATGTGATGCAACAGCTTCATCCTGGCCTTGTTAGCCATCCATGCCGAGCTGAAAGTGAATCTAAATATTGAGAGAGATGAAGTGGGACAGATGCAGGAGTGTGAGGAATATCTGCATCAGGAGATGACTCGGCTCCTGCAGGAGATGCACGGCAGCAGTGGTGCCATGGAAGCCCTGCTCCCTTCAGCACTGCAGCAGCAGTGGCTGCTTTGGGCCAGTGCAGCAGCCCTGCTTCTGGCACTGCTCAGCATGCACTGCTGCTGGTCAGGAGAAGGAAGCACTGCTCTGCCAGCTGCAGGGAGCAGGAGAAGGAAGGCTGTCAGCAGCAAGAAGAAGGTGAGCAGTGAGAAGTTTGGCTATGAGAAGGTCAAGAGCAAGGAGAAGGGGAAGGTTGGTAGCCAGGTGAAGGTGGGCAGCAAGGAGAAGCATGGCAGCAGTGAGGAGAAGGCTGGGAGCAGGAAGAAGGTTGGTGAGCTGAAGGAGAAGCTCAAGGGTGCAGGCAGTACCAATGGGCACATCCAGGATAAGGCTGGAGTGGGCTGTCAGCAGCCTGGTCTAGTTGAGAATGTCCCTGTTCATGGCTGCGGGCTCACACTGCACAGCCTTTCTAGGTCACTCCCAAGCCCAATTGTTCTGTGATTCTGTGATTCTACAGCAAGACCTGCCCAGAATGAAGGTGCTGAAGGAGTTGGTGGGTGAGCTCCTCAGTGTTTGCAGAGTGCTCTCCTGGAGGAACTTCATGCTGGAGTTGCAACCAGGCCCTGGATGCAACTGGAACAGCTGCTCTGAATGCTGCAGCATCCAGGAGAACAGCAGCACCTACCACCCACTGGTCATCCTGCTGCCACCCCCGGCCACTCCTTCAGCCTGGACAGCACAGACCAGCCACCAGTCGGGCACATCCATGTGGTGCTGGAGTGCCTGTGCTCCGGGGAGCAGCTACTGGGGCAGAGGTGCTTCCTGCACGCCTCTGGTGGCAGCTGCCCTGGGATCAGGACTGGTACCTGTTGGACACCCTCTGCACGGGCTCATGCTTGGATCCAAAGAAAGTCACCTGCTGGGTTAGGGCTTTCCTAGAAAAAGAAAACACCACAAACTTCCTGGGCAAAACAAATGTGTGTAACTGCATCAACTTAGGATCTTTTGGGCAGGGTTCAAACTTTTATTGCTTGAAGTTTTTGCTACACTGCTCTCGTTTCTTCCCCCAGATTAATAACTACAGTAATTTCACGACTATAAGATGCACCCTTTTGACTAAAATTTTTCCTCAAACCTGGAAGTGCACCTTATAATCCAGTGCGCCTTATCTGATCTACAAAGTTCGGAAATTTGTGAACCCGGAAGTGCGGTCTGCAAACTGAGCCAGGACCCATGGGAACTGTTGCCGTGTGGGGGGAGTTGGGAACCGTGGAAGCCACAGCCACCGGGCAGGGGAAACCGGGAACCAGCACAGCCGCCAGCCAGGGAGAAGAGAGGAAAAGCAGTGCAACCACGGGGAAACGCCAAGAAGCGCTGAAAAGCGGCGAGAATGCACTGCGGAATAGCAGCCAAAAAGCAGCAAAAAATCACTGTGAAAAAGCAGCCAAAAATGGCAAAATATCATCGCGAAAAAGCTGCCAAAATGCAGCGAAAAATTGCCATGAAAAGCGGCAAAAAGCAGTGAAAAATCACCATGAAAAGCGGCCAAAAAGCGGCAAAAAATAGCGGCAAAAAGCAGTGAAAAATGGTGGCAAAAAGTGGCAAAAAATTGCCACTGAAAAGTGGCAACAAAGCAGCAAAAAAGTGCCGCACCTAATGTTTGAAAATTGAGAACCTGCCAGTAATTCACTACTTTGTTGCGTACCCCACGGCTCCTCGCTGCAAAAAATAGTGCACCTTATAGTCCGGTGCGCCTTATCTGAGCTATAAAGTTGCAAAAGTTGCTGACTCTGGGGGGGGTGCGCCCTATATTCCAGTGCGCCTTATGGTCGTGAAATTACTGTAATATTACACTAACTGCAAGCATAATTTGGCACTATCAGTGAACCTTCTCTTTGTCTTCTTTCTGGGATAGAACAAAATAAATTTGAAGAGGTATAACCCCAGAAAAACTGCTTGTACAGCTCTGTGCTTAGATAATGCATTTGAATAACTCATTCCTGTTCAGTGCATAAGACAGTTGTGACAATCTACATTCTTTTGTTGATGGAATATGTGTCAAACTAATCTAACAAATAGATAGTTTTTTCTTCTTGCAAGACAGAGTTGGTTTGCCTCTTTAATTTTTAAATGTTCTTGCAAAAAAGCTTATTTGCCATCAGCTTAAAGCTGTCAAATGAATGCTTGTTTTAGAAGAACTTACAAGTTAGGATAATGTCTTAATTAGGTTTCTTGGCATAATATATAATGATGCTCTCTTTAAAGCCAGAACAAAAAACCCAGGAACAAAAAACCCAGGGATGCATTCTTTATAATATAAAGTGAAAAAATGAGATGCTTCATGCCATAATGAAGCATGGGTGTTTGCACATTAGCTGAACAATATCTACAACTTCTAAGTTAGTTGGTGGTGGTATACAGAAAAACCAAGTAAGTCTCAAACCCACAAGGTCTGAAAAGGTCATTCTTGAGATAAATGTGATCCTTCATTTTCATAAGGAACCTCACAACAATTTTAATAATGTCGTCTTCAGCATGAAGCCCTTGAAAGTGGCATAACTATAACCCCAACTTCCTCCTTCTGTTTCAATTCTTGTCTATTTAAGTATGGGACTTCATGGAAATGGCTGGGAAAAAAAGGGTGTTAAGCACTAGATTGCACTTCTCTTAGGATTGAACAGTCCAGGTTGAAAGGGATCTTTCAAAGTCATCCAGTCAACCCCTCTATCATCTTTGTCATGATAGAAATTGAGGCCTGAATGTGAATAGCAGGTTAAGGTGGGAAGGTGTTTGGAGTGGCTCCCTCTGCCCTTGTTCTTGACTAGGTCTGGGCAGGGAGCAGGTTTTATTATTGTGGGCTGTTGTTTTTAATTCTGAATAAATGTCTCTGAATGCCTGTAGAATCAGTTTGACTGGCTGAATTGGTTTGTTAGTGGGGTTTTTTTTCCTTAATGTGACTTCAGGACCATTATTGGCACTCATTTTTAGATCTGAAAGCCAGATCAGTGTTTAGAAAAAAGTTGATGAAGGAGAAGATACTGTGTAATGCAATATGAATTGCAGCTTTCAATATTTTGAAAATTACCTTTAAAAAAAACAAATCTGCAGACAATTTCCTTAGTCACAGCAGATCACTTGTCTGTGGTTTTGCTTTTTACAGCAATGTTGCTGAAATCATGTTGACCAGCTTTCATGCCAGGTTCCCAGTGATATTAGCACAGCAAAAAAAAGCCATATTTTTTTTTACATCTGGAAGCAAAATCATCCAGTACATCCAGTCTGGCTGGCAGTGTGGGTGTCCAAACAGCCATGCCAGGTCTAGTGGGAATGATGTGGGAACTAGACTGCTAAAAAGGAAATTTTGGAGGAACCACATGCACAGTAACATTTGAACCAGTAATCTCTGCTGTAACAATCCTGTGTCTGGCCATCCCAAAGAGTGACTAATTGGCCTCCTTGGAACAAGGAAGAGATGCAGTTCCTGGCATGTGGTTATCAACTGGCAGCTCAAGACAGGCAGGTGATGGGAGTTCCTTCTTTGAGTTCTGTCTGGGTTTTTGTGGGACATCTGGGCACCAAATCACCAAGAAAAACCTTTGTGTCTGACCTGCCAGGAGATTCATGGGGTGTCTGGAAACTGCAAGATGACTGGGGGCTTAGCAGCTAGCTAGACTCCATTTGATCATTTAGTCTCCTGACTTGTACTATTTTGTATTCCTTCAATCGTGGTTCTGTAATGAATACTGCTTGCTTAATGGCAGCAAACACAAAACAATCTATTTGTGCAGCTGCCATCAAAGGTGTCAGTTCTGGTTGACATTTGGAATGCTGTTGTATGTGCAGCTTGAAAATCTGTTGATCTCTGCATGTTACATTGCTTTGGAATGAAGTTCTTGGAGAGCAAAGTGAAGCTGTCACCTGTTCCATCACCAAGGGAGATTGTGAAATTGCTCACAAGGACAATCAAAGAGAGCTGAAAGTTGTTTTCAAGCTTCCCCTTTGCTTGTCCTGAGTGAGGGGATGGGGGAGGAAGGCCCTGCACTTTTGGTAGAATGATTCACCAGTTCATGAGATCTTAGAGACTGGCAAGAAAAGTTGTCATGGGCTGTGCTGAATGTCTGATGCACATTTGGTCCAAGGCAGAGCGCGCTCCTGTGCGCTCACTGTGCTGGCTGCTCCTCTCTGACTCCTCTGCTTGTGCACATCAAATGCTGCTTCTGATGAGCTCTGATTTATGGACAAGTGGCTCTTGAATGGCAAAGTGCTCTCATCTGCCAGGATGACAAAGAGCTGCTCTTTGCTTACTAACAGTGGCTTAAGAGACAGTGTGCTGGTTAATCAGTGGTGAGATAGACAACTGGGTTGCAATTTTCCTTGAAATCCCCTTCATTTTAAATATGCAGCGAGATCATTGTAGCAACCACTGTGCTCAGAACTTCTTGCAGTGAGTTACAAAATACCATTTTCTCGGTGCATTCAATATTCATTAGCTTTTCACAACCAATGAACTTTCGGGCTTCAAAAGACCCAGGAATAATTGCACAATAGGGATTTCACACTAAAACCAGGTGAACTCCAAACCCCCCCTGTCCCAGAATCACAGCTGGGGAGGGGTCAGCGAGGTGAAATTTGGGGTTGTTCATGGGAATTTTGGGTATGCTGTCCTTGGGGTGGATTTCGGGGTGGTTTTTTGTGGTTTTTTGGGGTCCCTGTCATGCCCAGATCCCCCTTCTGTCCCAGAACCGCAGCTCTGCACCCTCGTGCAGCTCCTTGGACTGGTTTGGACCGGCTTAGACCAGTTTCAACTGGTTTATACCAGCCTGAACTGATTTGAACCGGCTTGATCCAGTTCAGACCAGCTTGGACTTGTTTGGACCAGTTCAAACCAGTTTTGTCTAGTTTGAACCAGTTTGGCTTTGAACCAGTTTAGACCTGTTTGAAGCTGTTCAAACTGGTTTAAACCAGTCCAAACCAGTTTAATCCGTACCAAACTGATTGAGAAGAGAAGAGAGCTGGAAGTAGATGAGGGTAATTCCACAGTGCACTAGAGGTCATTCCTTCTGCTCTCTGAAACCTGACTAAGCTGCAATTGCAAACTGCCCCCTGTGTATGGGACCTGTGTCTTCCTTGGTGCTGGCCAATGAAGAAAAACAAAACGTCTTTTTTCTACAATTTCCTTTAGCAGAAACCTCTTTATTGTTACCAAATAAAAATGAAGAATAAACAATGTACCTGAAGCTGGGTAACACAACCAGTCCATGAACAGAAAATGGAAATAGTTCTGTTTCAACTAAAGGAGACAGAAATAGGTGATTTGGCTTGTCTTTGATGCTGGATGACATAGGAAAAGAAGTGAACATTGAATTAGAAATGCCTTTAAAAGATTTTTGCAACTAAGCAAGAACATCTGATTAGTTTTAGAAAGTATCTCATTAGTGAGTGTAAATAACACAGTGAAAGTAATTAAATTATGCAATGCAAATTTCCAGTGGCCAAGTATTTACAGTTACAGCTTTACCAATAAACTTCAGACACAGCTCTACACAAAAGAAAAATGAAGGTTAAAATGTTATTGTAAGCTCACATTTTTATAAGCATAAAATGAAACCAATCATTACTCACCAGAAAGTTATTACAGTAATTTCATGACTATAAGGCGCACCTTTTTGACTAAAATTTTCCCCTGAACCCGGAAGTGTGCATTATAGTCCGGTGTGCCTTATATGATGTACAAAGTTGTGACATTTGCCACCCCAGAAGTGTGAGCCGCAATGGGGGGGTGGTGCCACAGGAGCGCCGAGTCACAAGGGGGAGCGGGAGCAGGTGGCCGCAGCTGGCGGGAGCCGCGTGGGAGGGAGGGAGGGAGCTGCTGCCAGTCCCAGCCCTGGCATGGGGGGAACAAGGAGCTGCTGGGCGCCACTGGCCACGGGGGACTCAAGAGCCACCAGGCGCCACCAGCTGTGGGGGGAGCGAAGAGTGGCCGGGCACCGCCGGACGCAGGGGGAGCGAAACGCCGCCGGGTGCCATCAGCCGTGGGGGGAGCAAAGAGCCGTTGGGCACCACCTGCTCCATGCCACCACCTCTCTGTGTGCCGCCCGCTGTGTACCACGGCCGCTCCGAGCAGCACCTGCTCCGTACCGTGGCCTCTCTGTGCGCCACCCCCTCCGTACCACGGCCACTACAAGTGCTGCCCGCTCCGTACCACAGCTGCTCTGAGCACCACCCACTCCATACCACGGTGAGTGCCGCCTGCTCCATACAGCGGCCATTCTGTGCACCGCCCCCTCCATGCCATGGCCACTCTGAACAGCGCCCGCTCCCTACCAGGGCCACTACGTGCCACCGTGAGCAGTGCCTGCGCCCTACCACGGCCACTCTGAGTTGTGCCCGCTTCGTACCGCAGCTGCCCTGAGCGCCACCCGCTCCATACCGCGGCAAGTGCCGCCTGCTCCATACCTCTGTGAGTGGTGCCCACTCCATACTGTGGCCACTCCACCTGCTCCATGCTGTCAACGCTCCGAGCAGCACCCACTTCGTGCCACCGCCGCTCTGTGCGCCACCTGCTCCCTACCATGGCTGCTCCAAGCAGTGCCAGCTCCCTACCGCGGCTGCTCTGAGTGGTGCCTGCTATGAGCCACTCCAAGCGGCGCCCGCTCCCTATCACGGCCGCTCCAAGTGGTGCCCACTCTGAGCCTCGCCTCACCAGCCAGCACCGGGGATGGGCGGGAGTGCCGAGGCCCACACACGGGGAGGGCACTTGGGACTGCATTTAAAGGCTACACCAATCTGTGAAAAATGTTTCAAATTTGAGCACATGCCAGTAAACTCCACGATCACGGGATTCTGTTACTAATTACTTTGTTGAGTGCGGCACAGATCTTCGCGGCAAAAAAAAAGTGCGCCCTATCGTCCGGTGTGCCTTATATGATCTTCAAAGCTGCGAATTTTGTCAGCTCCCAGGGGTTGCGCCTTATATTCCGGTGCGCCTTATGGTCATGAAACTACTGTAACTGCAAATTGCAGACCCATGTCCTCAAGTAGCTGAGTTCCTAATTTCACAGCCCAAGACAAGAATTCCTTCTTCAGAGAGAAGCAGCAGATTTTCCTCCAATGGGCCTGAAACACTCAGCTGTTCATAAAAAAAATGCAGTTGTAAGAAATTTTGGTCAGGAATTCCTGGATTATTTCCCTCTTGCAAAACAAATCCTACTCATACTTCTGACAAAAATACAAAATCTTGTGGAAGAAACAGCACTAATTAATCTAATCTGATATTACTAAGAAATTTTTCTAGAAGAGCTTACATTTTTTGCTTTGTGACCAAGGCATGCCATGGTTCAAATTTTGCTGTCAAATCAGCTACATTATTCATCAGGAAAGTACTCAAAAATCCTAAACACTCTGTTAATTTGTGGGAAAAATATATTCTGGGGGTTTTCATTCCATTAGAAGATTGATTCTGCCTTATGTCTGCAAAAACAGAAGAGGAGAAAAACAGATGCAACTCCCTTAGAGGGCTAGCTAGAAGTAGAGAAACTGTGGAAAGAAAGGAAAATAAAAGCTGACAAAAACCAGCTTTTGGACTCATTCCTGCACCATGAGGTGTACCTGAAATATGTATAGATAATAAAAATATAAGAATTAGGAAGAATAGCAACACACTGCACCATTCATTCTTGCAGTATTGGATAAATGCTTACAGTGTGAAATTTCTGAAGGTTTCACAGAACATTTCTTTTTTTGTTTTAGCCAAATCCCAGTGAGGCGTCGCACATTGGAGGTGTGCAGGTTGCCAAACTGTACAACCCACTTGGAGGTATGGTTGCTTTTCATATTTTGTTCAACATCTGTAAGATTTTTCAATTTGGTAATTTATTTTTGCAACACATTCTTGGGCCAGGGGCTGTGTTCAGAGATCCCAGCTGCTGGTGGTTTGCCCTCAGATGAAGTGTGCAATCTCTTGTCCCTGCAATCAGTCATTGGTCTGTTTTCCTCTTGAAAAGCCTGCCAGTCCTTCCTTGTTCCCCTACTGCTTGAGGGGTTAGAAAGCTGAGCACTGAGGTCCAGGTCTGGACCACACAATGCACTTAATTAAGCTGGCTTGGTAGCTAATGTGTTGGTTTTGCAACTGGAGTTTGGACTACCTAGGTACTGTGCTTATCTTTTAAACTTACATGGAAATTGATCAAAAATTACCTTGAGGAAATCCCATGTAAAATTTCATAAGGTAAATATGGAAAACTATGCTTGATTGAATTTTTTGTCTTAGTCATGAATGAGTTACTGTTGCCACAATACTGTTTTGGGTTCTTTTCAAGGAAAGTGAAAGGAAAATACAGTAATTTCACAACCATAAGGCGCACCGGACTATAAGGCGCACACCCGAGAGTCGGCATCTTTCACAACTATTTGTCTCCGATGAGGCGCACCAGACTATAAGGCGCACTAATTTTTTGCAGCGAGGAGCCGCGCGGCGCGCAACAAAGTAGCGAATTACTGGCAGACTCTCAATTTGCAAACATTTTGTGCTTTTTCCTGTCGATTTTTCGATGACTTTTGGCCACTTTTCGCGGCGATTTTTGGCCACTTTTTGCGGCTATTTTTCGTCGCTTTTTCACGGTGATTCTTCGTCACTTTTTGGCCATTTTTTGCAGCAATTTTTCGACTATTTTTGGCCGTTTTTCAAGGCAATTTTTCACCGCGTTTTGCCGCTATTTTTCACCGCTGTTTTGCCGTTTTTTCACGGTGATTTTTTGCCATTATTCGGCTGCTTTTCGCGGCGATTTTTCACCATTTTTTGGCCACTTTTTCGTGGCAATTTTTCACCGGTTTTAACCACTTTTTGCGGCAATTTTTCAACGATTTTTGCCGCTATTTTTCACCACATTTTGCTGCTATTTTTTGCCGCTTTTTTGTCGCTTTTTGTGGAGATTTTTCACTGGTTTTTGGCTGCTTTTTGTGGCGATTTTTCACCACTTTTTGGTTGCTATTTTTCGCTGCTTTTTCGCCACTTTTTCATGGCGATTTTTCACCGCTTTTTGGCTGGTTTTTGCGGTAATTTTTTGCTGTTTTTCAGCTGCTTTTCACTGCGATTTTTCAACGATTTTTGCTGCTATTTTTCGCCACTTTTTGCCGCTTTTTCACGGCGAATTTTCGCCCCTTTTTCGCCAATTTTTAAAGGCGATTTTTTCCCCATTTTTTACCGCTTTTTGGCCGCTTTTCACAGCGATTTTTGGCAGCTTTTTCGTGGCACTTTTTTGACGCTTTTTTGCCTCTTTTCCGCGGTGCTTTTTCACCGCTTTCCCGCAGCTCTTCTTGGTGCTTCCCCGCGCCCATGCCACTTCCCAGTTTCCCCCACCCAGCATCCGTGGCTCCCGCGGTTCCCAACTCCCCCCGCACGGCCGCAGCTCCCGTAGGTCCTGGCTCAGTTTGCAGACCGCACTTCTGGGTTCACAATTTTCCGAATTTTGTAGATCAGATAAGGCACAACGGACTATAGGGCGCACTTCTGGGTTTGAGGGAAAATTTTAGTCAAAAGGGTGCATCTTATAGTCGTGAAATTGCTGTAATGATCTTTCCCATGGACTTCATAACTGCTCACAAAGCACAACATGCTTAGGTTGCCATTTGTCACTAACCTGTTCTGAGCACTGTTTCCCCAAGGAGCCTGGCTCCAGGCAGACAGGAGGTGGGTATTCCCCTCACAGGC
>PYHW01010042.1:21900-32268 GCA_013186435.1 Turdus rufiventris | reverse complement strand
ATAGAGAACATCCATTCTATGTGATGCATGTGAGGTCACACACCTATTTGCCAGGTGAGATCGCAGAAGGGAATCGTCAGGCAGACTCTCTTGCAACCCCAACTGGACAAGCGCTCCTCTCTGACATCTTCCAACAGGCAAAGCTGAGCCACCAACAATACCATCAGAATGTGCCAGGTCCGATCCGTCAGTTCAAGCTAACACGGAGTCCGGCTCGAGCCATTGTGGCCTCCTGTCCCAGCTGCCAGCTCCAGGCCATGCCATCGCTAGGTACAGGGGTTTACCCCTGAGACCTTGGCAGCTGTGAGGTATGGCAGACAGACATCACACACATTCCCAGTTTTGGTCGCCTCAAATATGTTCATGTAAGCATTGACGCATATTCAGGTGTGGTTTATGCCTCTGCCCACGCAGGAGAAAGGGCTGTGCATGCCAAACACCTAGTGCAGGCCTTTTCAGTATTGGGGATCACTAAGGAAATCAAAACAGATAATGGCCTAGCATACATGTCCAAGGAGTTCCCGGGATTTCTCCAACAGTGGGAAGTGGAACATAAGACTGGCATCCCCCACTCCCCCACAGGCCAAGCTGTGATTGAGCGTGCACACCAGACGCTCAAGCAGGTTCTGGCTAGACAGAGCAGTTCAACTGTGTGGATGACTCCACAGCAGAAGCTCTGCAAAAACCCCGTTCACTATCAATTTTCTGAACTGTTAATTTGAAAACATGAATCCTCCTGTGGTTCGTCATTTTAACAGTGGTAAAAAGTTCAAGTTGTCTCAGCATCCACCAGTTTTGATTATGGACCCAGAAATATGGGAAACCAAAGGTCCCTTTGAACTTGTCACCTGGGGACGTGATTATGCATGTGTATCCACTCCCTCAGGCCCTCGGTGGATTCCCCAGAAATGGGCGAAGCCTTTTGTCCCCAAACATCCAACTCCAGCTAAAGGGGATGAGAAGTAAGTGGCAGTTGCTTGAAAGAGAAGACACCACCAGAAAGAGGAAAGAGAACCTTCATAGAGGACAACATTCCGGCAGATCCTGAGACTTTTAACATGTTTAAAAAAATTTTTTTTTTTTTTTTTTTAGATAATACCTTCCTTCCATTCAACCTCGTGATGAACCCCATCCAAGTTGTCACCTTCTTAACATTGAACAGTCTGGCAGCTGCATGGATTGTCCCTCAGCCGCGTCAAAACGTCTGGGTGACCCTGGCAAAGACACTCCAACAGGAAAACATATGCCTGTCCACTGCAGCAGTAGAAAATCCTATGTCCACCTGCCTGGTAGGAGTTCCCTTGAAGGCTGGAGAATATTCAACCAGCTTTGAAATACAGATGCCAAATGAACTTCCTGAGCCACACACTATTTCATTATACAAACCTCGCAGGCAGCAAGTTGTAATGATTAAGAATCCTATAGAGGAACTGCTGCCAAGTTTGCCCAAAGCAGCTCAGGAACCCCAGGAATTAGAGTTGTTGGGTTCCTATCTAGCACAATACTTCATTCATTTTGTAATCTTTCCAAAACATTTAGACACCAAAGAGTTCCACAACATAAAGCAATACAGATAGGAATTCATGGCCAAAGGTGGTGCAATATTCTGAGTCATATTGCAGCAGACATCCCATCTCTGTCAAGTCCCCAGAGCCTCCCTAAGGGATTGTTCTTGATTTGTGGAGATCAGGCATGGGCAGGGATTCCTTCTCAGCTATTAGAAGGGCCATGCACCTTTGGGCGGTTGTCCCTGTTGGCACCCAACGAAACCTTAATTAGTGATTTGGTTCATAAAAACAAATTGGTTGATAAAATCCAAAAGAGAAGTGCAGACAATTTGGACAGAGATTGTGATTCTGAAATTTTTCATTGGGCCATGTCAAAAAGAATTGCTATATCCCTGTTTCTTCCATGGGTTTCAGCAGTCAAAACTGTGGATGAATTGGGCCACCTGGAGTGTTGGGTAGTCAAACAGGCAAATTTGACATCCACTGCCATCAGTTCCCTCCTAGAAGACGAGGAAATTACCAGGCAGGTCACACTCCAAAACAGTGCTGCCATAGATTTTCTCCTGTTGCTACATGGACATGAGTGCCAGGAATTTAAAGGACTTTGCTGCCTGAACCTGACCTTGAAAGCTCCTAACATCCATGCTGCCCTCCGAGACACGAACAGCTTAATCGGACAAGTGAAGCAAGAATCTGAAGATTGGTTCAATGAACTGTTCAAAGGCTTGGGACTCACAGGGTGGTGGTTAAAACTATATTGTTATTCTTTGTTATTCTTTTCCTTGTAATAATGGCTTTCAGGATCCTATGTCATTTAGTTTTCAAGGCCATTAATGGTCTCATTCCTTCTACCTCAGTAGTTAATCACATAGAGATGAAAACCCTGAAACAATCTAACTCTCCCTCTAACTGCAAGGGGTGGGAAAGATCATAATTTGAATCAAGATGAACCTAATATCCTTCCTTCATCTTTTAAACAAAAAAACGGTGAGATGTTGTAACTCGCTATCCAAGATGTATTGAGATGGTATGTCCCTTGACTCTTGACCCCTGTAATACGTGTGGACTGACCCTATCTCCTCTCTTTTACCCTATTGACAGGATGCCAATTCCCCCTCCCCTTCCTGACCTAGAAAAGACCCCAGTCCTTGGAAAACTTCCTCTTTCCTCCTGGACCCTATGAAGAAATAAACCATGTAACCCCCTGGGAGAAAAGAGCCTCTTTGTATCTTTTACCCTTGTTCATGCTCTGGTCCCAGACTTGCCCTGCTACAGAGTTACCAGGGTGCAGGGTGAGCCTCGGACCATAGTAGCACACAAAGTCATATAGAGGTTGAAATAGGACACAAGTCATCACTGGTGGGATACACTTTCTGGATTGTCACCAAACGCGACTGGAATTTTAAACACACTGCTACACCCTATAAATGTAATATTGATACTAGTTGGCATAAGCTTTGTAGTATCTATTATGATATGTGTTTGGAATTGAAGAATGTTGAAATGCATAGCAATTTTAACCTCATTGTCAAAGGTGCATGGAAAGGCATTGAGAGACACCTATCGTAACAATTGGCTAGCCAGAGAATCCTTGTAGTAAGTAAAAAAATTTACTTTAAATTTTCCAGAAAAGGAGGGAAATGAGACAGGAAACTGAGGAGTAAGGGATAGTTCATCAAAACCAAGACAATGAAGAATGCCTGACATTTACTATGCTTGCAAAAATTGGGAGGAGAGGCAGACTGGTTTGCGATAAATGGAGCCAGAACTTGCAAACAGGGTGAGGGGTGCAAGGCTACCAGTGATAAGTGATTAATCCAAAACCCAAAACCAGCAAGAACTAATCCCAAGGTCTGGAATGTGCCCAAAGGGCTAAGACACATGCTCCGGAGACAAAGTTGAAAAGTTCAAGTGCGATGAAGAGCTTGGAAGACTTAGTCAGAGACAACTCCTGAATTGGGGAGGTGCAGGCTCAAAAGGACTTTTGGTTCATTTTAATACAAATCGAGGGTAGGCGGGACTAGGCAGGGCTAGAACATGAATATGTGTTAGGCGTGTTGTGTAATCCTAAGCTTTTAGGGAATAAGTAGAGCAGTAGTTTGAAGTTTCGGTGTGCATGCTTTGGGAGGAATTATCCCCGTGCACCTCAGCACTGAATAAATGCATACCTACTTTATAACTCTCATGAGTTATAGAGTCTTTTCCATGTATCACCACCTCTCTATAGTTTCAGGAGTTGAAAGTGGGATCAGGCTACATGGAGTCAAGGTGCATCTGGAATTAAATCTAACCATGGATATCAAGGATAACAAAAAGGGCGTTTTCAAATACATCAGTAACAAAAGGAAAACAAAGCATAATGTGGGCCCATGAGTAAAGGGTGAGGGGATCCTGGTGACAGAGGATCCAGAGAAGGCAGAGTTACTGAATGCCTTCTTTGCATTGATTTTCACTGTGAAGACCAGCCCTTAGGAGACCTGGGTAAAGGAATGTTGGAAGGAAGACCTTCCCTTGGTCAAGGAGGATAAGGTCAGAGAACACCTAGGCAGACTTGACACCCACAAGTCCACAGGCCCTGATGGGATGCATCCACAAATGCTGAGAGAGCTGGTAGATATAATAGGCAGGCCACTCACAATCATCTAGAAAAGGTAATGGAGATCAGGACACATCGCTGAAGACTGAAAGATAGCAAATGTCACCTTGGTCTTCAAAAAGGGCAAGAAGGAGCACCCAGGGAACTACCAGCCAGTTAGCCTCATCTCAATCCCTGAAAAGGAGATGGGGCACCTAATTCTGGAGGCCATCTCTACTCACATGGAAGAAAAGAAGGTGATCAGGAGTAGTCAGCATGCATTCACTAAAGATAAGTCATGTTTGACCAACTTGATTGCCTTCTATTAGGAAACAACTCCATGGATGGATGAGTGGAGAGCAGTGGATATTGTCTACTTCAGCAAGGCTTTCAACACTGTCTCTCACAGCATCCTCATAGGCAAACTCAAGAACTGTGGGTTGGATAAGTAGACAATGAGGTGGATTGAGAACTGGCTGAACAGCAGATCCCAGATGGCAGATCTCAAAGGGTCATAATCAGTGGCACAGGGTCTAGTTGGAGCCTTGTCATTAGTGTTCTTCAAGGTTCAATACTGGTCCCAGTATTGCTTAACTTGTTCATCGATGACTTGGATGAAAGGGCAGATACCTTCTCAGCAAGTTTGCTGATGATACAAAACTGTGAGGAGTTGCCGATTGTGCTGGTTTTGAATTACAGTAATTTCACGACTATAAGGCGCACTGGATTATAAGGCCCACTTTTTTTTTTGCTGCGAGGATCCGGGCGCAACAAAGTAACCAATTAGTAATGGAATCGGGCGATTGCGTGTTTACTGGCAGGTGCTCAATTTGTAGCCTTTAAATGCAGCCTAAAAACTGAAAAAAATACAGAGAAAAATCACTCACTTTTATTAAACCTGCCGGCTCCGCTCTCGCCCAGGTGAGGGGAGAGTGCGGCCCAGAGAGGGCGAGGGAAGCGGGGCCAGGCAGGCCGGGAACCTGCCACCCCAGGCTGGAGGAGGTGGCGGGGGCTGCAGGTGGGAAAGTTTCCTGGTGAGCGGTGTAGCCCCTGGGTGCCGCGCTGGCCCACCCTGGTGCCAGGTTGCTCACAGCTTGCGGCTCAGCGCGCAGCTCTGCATGGCTCTGCGTGGCTCAGCTCGGCTCAGTGTGGCGTGCGGCTCTGCAGGGCTCGGCTCAATGTGGCTTGGCTCAGCTCCGTGCGGCTCGCGGCTCACAGCTCGCGCTTCCGGGTTGTCGGCAAATTTCCAAACTTTGTTTGTATATAAGGTGTACCGGATTATAAGGCGCACTTTCGGTTTTCGATCAAGATTTTAGGCTTTAAGGTGTGCCTTATAGTCGTGAAATTACTGTAACTGATTTTTAGCGAGGAGGGAAGAATACAGCCACAGAAGGGATTCTCTGTGAGGAGCTGTTAGCAGCTTCCTCCGTACCTGGCAAAACCAATTGCTGGCTAGCTCTGAGAATAGGCATACTGGTAAGGCAATTAGAAAAGCTGGTAATACCTTTATGATTACATATTTAAGAAAGAAGAAACCTCAGAAAGAGCCCTTTTCTCCCTGCCCTCTGGAGTGGTGAGGGGGCTGCCAAGCCCTTTCCTGGGGATCCTGATGGGCCCTGTCCCATCCGGGCAGCTGGGGCACCTTCCTGACAGCACTTCTAGACCATGATTCCTGGTGCCATCCCTGCTCAACAAGCAACCATGTGGCCAGGACCAGAGCTGGGGGCAGCCCGAAGGCTAGGAGCAGCCAGGGCCAAGAGTGGGCCCGTGACCCCTGCCATACCAGTTTGGGAGTGGCCACGTGGCCGAGACTGCGCTGCTGAAATCAAGCAGCCGAGGCTGTCTCAGCATGACTTACAATGAACTTATCCTCTTTTAGCCAGCCATGCTGGGGACAGAAGGACAAAAGCAGTGGCAGCAGCTTTTCTTTTTTCGGCACCTCTGTCCTGGGGTGACTGTAGGATGCTGTATCCCCTATCATCTGCTTTATGCCCAGACATGGCTCCTGTAGCTTTAAACAAGGCCTGGGGAAGGTGGAGGGAGGGGGGGGAGGAGGTGGAAGTGATAGTATTCTGAGGGGGAAGTGATGGTATTCTTTCAGCAGCTGTGTTCAGAACACAGATAAGTCGCTTTTTTCCCCCCACCTTGCTGTGGTTACAGAGACTTCCCCCTGGCCCCAGGCTAGCTCAAGTCCCAGGAAGAAGTCTCAGACCCAGCATGGACAGAGTAAAAGATAATGAAAAAGGCTCTTTTCCCCCCTGGGGGAATTCCGAGGTTTATTTCTTGATGGTTTTCAGGAGGGCAAAGAGGGCAAGGTCAGGGGGCAGAGGTATTTTCTAGGGTCAGGGAGGGGGTGGGGGTGGGGGGGAATTGGATCTCAGCCAACTAGGTATGGCCAGAGGGGAATGGGGTCAGACCACAGGACATTACAGGGGTCAAGGAATCTACCATTTTCAATACATCTAGGACAGTTAATTACAACACCAGCTCTCTCAGCTTTTTCTCCAGAGAGAGAGATGGAGAGTTTTTCTTTTGTTTTTAGCTAGTTTTTTAGTTAGCTGAGCCAATAATTTTTTCCTGGGACTGTGGCTTCTTCTTCTGGAACTGTTCAGCTTTACTCCAGTCTGAAACACCAGAACATTGCTGGAGGCCCCCCCACACCGCAGCCTGGGGGCCAGCTCCAGATCCTGGAGGGAGCTGAGCCACACCTACTGAAGAGACTCTCAATCTACCAGCTCTTCTCCACAGTGAGAGGTTTTATTATTTAACATTATTCATTCTTTTTTTCATGCATGTGTGCACCCTGCTTGTTAAGCAGTTTTTTTCACTTTCCTCCAAGAGAATTTTTTCCCGAATCTGTAGGGGGAAGGATTGCTGAAACCTGCCTTCTATTAGAGGACACGTTCATTCCAGGACATTTCCTCCCAATTTGTCTTAAATCAAGACAACCTTGCATGAAGAAAAGGCGCAGAGTGGAGCCATCAGCCGGTGCAGCTTGTGCAGTGCCGGTGCAGACGATGTGACCAACAATGAGAGGCACGACAAGCGATTCCCTGATGCGGAGCCTGGACAAGATGAACCTTTCAGCGCTTCAGAACTCTATAAAAACTGTTTCAATTGATAGAACTTGAGAACGAACAAACTTATAAATACCAATTCTCTAACGAGTCAGAGAAAAGGAAAAACTGAAGACACGTGAGAGCAACATGGCAACCCCAAGGGCGGTACAAAGGAGGGAAGGGGAGGAGGAGGTGCTCCAAGTGTCAGAGCTGAGATTCTTCTGCAAGCCATTATGAGGACTATAATGCAACAGTTTCCCTGCAATTCATGAAGTGCATGGAGGATGCAGAATTCACTCGCAGCCCATGAGGAAATGGTGCTCATGCTGGAACCTGTAGATGCTGAGAAGCTGCGATCTGGTGAGAGGTTTGAACAGAGAGAGAGAGAACCCTTGATTTTGGAGATAGAGGAAGAAGATCCTTACTTTTATATTAGAACAGCCCATCCATAAAAACTGCACGCCATAAACTAAATAGACCATGAAAAACAGTTGTGGGAAGACTGTTTTGACGTGGGAGGGACTTCACATTGCAGGTTTCGGGTGGACTGCTACTCATGAAAATTAGAACCACATTGGAAAAGTCTATGATGGAAAAGACTCCATGGCATAGCAAAAGAGACTCCTCTCCCTAAGTAAACTAAAGAAAGATTTTTTAGAAGTGACACACTGACCAAAACCTCCACTTTTTTTGTCTCCCTGAGCTCTGAGCTGTCAGTGAGAAAGAAAGAAAGGCTGGGGGCGGGGGGGGGGGAGGAGAAAGGTGTTCTAAAGGTTTGTTTTAGTTATTATCCTCTTTTAATTCTGTTAATAAATTTTTCTTTATACCTTTTAAAGTTTTGAACCTATTTTGCCCTTAAAATATTTCTTCCCAATCCTTACCTCAACTCATGAATCCCATTAAAGTGTTTTCTTTCCCCCTCCTCTACGTAACTATAGCAGAATCCCATTAAAGTGTTTTCTTTCCCCCTCCTCTACGTAACTATAGCAGAAGACAATGAGTGAATTATTTTCGTGGGTGCAATGGCATTTGACCAGTGTCAACCGCTGACACCAATACTCTAGAATGCTGTGCAGACCTTCAGAAGGACCTTGACAGGTCCCTGGAGGGATGGGTAGAGAAGAACTTTCTGAAGTTCAACAAGAGCAAATGAAGGGTCTTGCACCTGGGGAGGAACATGCACCAGCACAGGCTGGGAGTGACTCAGTGGAAAGCAGCCCTGCAATGTTCTGACCTGGGGGTCCTGATGGACAAGAAACTGTCCATGAACCAGCATGTGGCTAAGAAGGCCAGTGGTGTCCTGAGGTGCATTAGGAAGAGCATTGCCAGCAAGTTGAGAGAGGTGATCCTGCCCCTCTACTCAGCCCTGGTGAGTCCACATCTCGAGTACTGTGTCCAGTTCTGGGCTCCTCGGTGTGAGAGACATGGAACAGGTCCAGAAGAGGGCTACAAAGATGATTAAGGAAGTGGAGCATATCTCCTAGGAGGAAAGGCTGAAGGAGCTGGGCCTGTTCAGCCTTGAGAAGAGATGACTGAGAGAGGACCTCATCTACTGACGATTGAGAGAGAGATGGGGACTACTGACTGGTGATCAGAATACAAATTAACTGTGAGCTACGTATGCTTATATATCATTTACGAAGGCTAGTAATTTTTTACTACATTGATTGAATTAAACATCACACAGACAAACTTTTACATTTTACAGCATTTCTACTTTTTTCAATCTTCTTCCCTGTCGCCAGTCTTGATCCAATCTCTATGCAATCTTCAAAGTTCTGTTTGTTCTTGCCAAGGAATCTTGGTTATCAAACTGCTTATGCTAATTAAATCCACAGTACTTTCTGTCTTAGCTCGCACACTCATCAATGTCTATAAATATCTGCAGGGAAGGTGCCAAGAGGATGGAGCCAGGCTCTTCTCGGTGGTGCCAAGCAATACGACAAGAGGCAACAGGCAGAAACTGATGCACAGGTAATTCTACCTGAACACAAGAAAGAACTTCACTGTGCGGGTGACTGTGCACTGAAACAAATTGCCCAGAGAGTGTATGGAGTCCTCCTCACTGGAGATATTCAAGAACTGTCTTGATGCAATCCTATGCAATGTGCTCTGGGATAACCCTGTTTGGTCAGGGAGGTTGGACCAGATAACCCACTGTGGTCCCTTTCAACCGTACCCATTCTGAGCTTAAGCCCTGTTACTGAGGAAATTACAGACAACCTAAATCCGCATTTGGTATCACTAGCTACACTCACTGCTCCCCTCTTCCTCCTAGGGTGCTTGTTGATGGTGTTAATGAATCAGTTTGTGTTACTTGTTTCTTCTAATTCATTAGCTATCTAAAAAGTTTTTTTAAAAAAATCATTTTTTATCTAATGCAGAACATACCTTTAGACTCTGGAACTACTAAAAGAAAACTTCAAGAATCAACTTCCTTGATCTTATTACAATATACATCAGTGGCATCTCAAATCTAAAATATTCAGATACAATCTTGTTACAAAGACTGGAAATTTCTGCAAGAATTCATTACATGATAAGCTTTCTGTGGATTAGCTCTAAACATCTACTAACAGTAAGAACTTATAATTTGATTTGTTTTAAATCCATTCTGCATCAAAAATTAATAGTAACAATTTGACTCACTGTTTTTCAATTTATTTTCTTTCTGCAGTAGTATTGCATCACCAGAACCAGAAGAAGCCTATTGATTAATGCTCCTGTCTAAAAATGCATCAAAACAAGTATAAATGCTGTGAGACTGTTTGCTTCACATGCATCTGAATCATTATAAAGAAAGCTAGGACTGTTTGAGGTAACTTTCCTATAGTTTTCAAGTTTTATTTAATTTTCATGTGATATTCTTTATCCTCAACAATGATAATCTAAGATTTTAATCACTGTAGAGGAGAGTTAAAATAACACTTCCACATGAAATTAGGGTGAAATTCTACTTTTGCTTATGTAGGAATACGCCTGCCTCAATGAAACATGGAAATGAACATCTTTCAGGTTTGTTTGCAAAAGTATAGATAATTTTGTAACCATCTATATTCTAGGGATTATAGGATGTAATTTTTTTTTTTTAAATGGAGACACCAGAAACAAAATATACAGAAACAGACCTGAAAAAAAACTTGTCCTGGTTTAGGGCAAATTCAGGGAAAAACCTCCAGGAGGAGTCCCCAGGAAACAAAACAAACCCCCTAAGATTCCTCCCCCC
>PYHW01010041.1:21356-34357 GCA_013186435.1 Turdus rufiventris | reverse complement strand
GAAGTGGAGGACACAGGGGACCCGCAGCTGCTCCCCCCTGTTCCCTAAATCTTTATGCAATAATGGATTAATTTTTCTATTTTTCTTATCGGGACTCCCCTCCCAGTGTTCTATCATCCAACCCAGCGGGCTGTCCCTTGAAAGATTGTTTTTTCACAGTTCCTCTGTGTGATATATGTTGGTTTAATTCATGTTTATATATAAAAATTGTATAGAATAAATAAAGTAAGAAAACTTTTCACCCACTCTCACCGCACCCGGAGCCCTAGGCAAAGGCCTTAATTAGCATATCAACAAACCTAGCTCAACGGGGGAAGATCAAGTACCACCACTAACAGACAGCTGATCACCTCCACCAGGAAAGATTACATTCCAAAACTTCTTTCCCGTAAGGAAATTACACCTCAATGCGAAGCAAACACAGCCCCATCAAGGACTCATCAAGGCGCAGGAAGGACCTTTGTCCAGGGCAGCACAAGAAAAAGGATTTAATCTGAATATGAGAATCTGGAGCAGAAACAAAGGGAACTCTCGCCTCAGGCCAGAAAACCTGTATAAAATCTGGGCTCCCCGGGATGGCAGTGAGAACACAGGGGGATCTGATGCGATAGAGGTCAGACCGGCGTGTGTGTTCACCCAGCACCGATTACCCGGGCCGGTGCTGTCAGGGTTTCTTTTTTTCGCTTGTGACTTCCCAGGACCGTATTTTCGGTCGCAAAAATTAAAATTGCTGTTTTACTATTTAATTCGGTTTGATTCGGTTATTCATTTATAACAAGTTTTCCAAATCCTAGGAAACGTACCTCCCTCCCAATCCCCCCATGACTGACCCCCAAAACACCCTTAGTTTTAGGCTTGACATGCGAGAAAGAGTTCTACCACGTAACATTTGCTTCCCCCTCAATCGACCATGTCCCTCGCAGGATGGTAGAACTGCGATTTCGGGGTCCACTATCGCTTCGTGATCAAATCACGTATCACTCACGCGCTCAGTCACACCTCACTCAACCATGCAATACTTATGGTTCCTTTTCCTGCGTGGATTCTTCCTGCACGTCGAGTTTTATGAGTGAAACAAAGTTGCCGCGGTTATCCGAGAGCTCTGGGCCCGTTTCCCCCCTTTTTGATTGTGGCTTCTGGTTTTAGTTTGGTTTCTTGAATGGTTCTGGGGAATTTCCCGATCCCGCCAGGTCGCTGAACTCAGCGAGGCGCCTCCTGGACAGAAAAGGGGGTGCCCCCCGAACCCCAAATCAGGATCACATCGGGGTCACCAGATTTTTATAGATAAATAATCTAATCAAGCCGAATCAAATAATAAAACAGCAAAAATACGGTCCTGGGAAGCCACAAAGACCTGACAGCACCGGCCCGGGTAATCGGTGCTGGGTGATCACATACACTGATCTGACCTCTATTGCATCAGATCCCCCTGTGTTCACACTGCCATCCCGTGGAGCCCATCTTTTATACAGTTTTTCTGGCCTGAGGCAAGAGTTTCCTTTGTTTCTGCTGCAAATTCTCATATTTAGATTAAATCCTTTTTCTGGTGCTACCCTGGACAAAGGTCCTTCCTGCGTGCTGATGAAGGCTGTGTCTGCTACACATTTATGTGTAATTTTCCTTGGGAGTGCTTACGGGAACCAGCAGAGGTGATCAGCTGTCTGATATGTGGTACTTGACAAGGTCTTTATCGGTGATCTTTTCCCATCCGTTGTCGAGATTGCCGGGCTAGGTCTGTTGATATGCTAATTACAGCCATTGTCTATGGCCCCGGGTGCTTGGTGTTTAAGAGGTTCTTTTTATTTTATTTTATTTCATACAACCTTCTTATATTATATAAACACGAATTATAACAACATATATCACACTTCCTTACTGATCTTGATGCCTTCATGTTGTTTTTCTATGTCTCTTCATTCTGTTCTTTTCTTTCACTCGAGAGATGATGGAAGGTCTGTAGGTCTCATCTGCACACTGAAAGATTTAATATCTTGCCCGGGCAATGGTTGGAGCAGTCATGGTTGAGTATTTCAGGCCATACTGGGGGCCGGGCCAGGATAGCAGGGGCCTGGCCAGAACAGGGGTGGCCGCTCTGGCTGCATAGCTATTTTCCAGCTCTTGCTGTGTTCAATTCCAGACACGGACTTAATGACTTCTTCTGCCCCTGCCCAGCACCCATTGGGGGCTGGCCCAGCCCCTGCTGGGCCACACAGGTTGCACTGGAGGGGGCCTGGCCTGTAGCCACTCCCTGCGGCCCGGCGGACCCCAACTCAGCCTGGGCCGGCAGCGGGGCAGGGCTCAATATCGGCAAGATGTTAGCAGCCGCACTGGAGGAGGGGGACCTAGCTCGGCCAGCGCTGCATCAGAGCAGGGTCCGGCCCTACTGGGATGGGGCCTG
Source organism: Turdus rufiventris (assembly GCA_013186435.1). Classification (NCBI taxonomy): domain Eukaryota; kingdom Metazoa; phylum Chordata; class Aves; order Passeriformes; family Turdidae; genus Turdus; species Turdus rufiventris. The sequence goes on along the minus strand of PYHW01010041.1, from coordinate 31,959 downwards.
TCCGGCCACATGGAGGGGCCAGTCTGGGCCAGCCTGTTACCTGTACTCAGGTAAGAGAGATTCCCAGGGTTTTTTCGTCTTAAAATGTTAATCTCACAGAAGTGTGTCCATCTCTTTCATTGGCCTATTAGCATGCCTATTTTCAAAGCTAGCTAGCAATTGGTTTTTCCAGGCATTAAGGAAGCTCTTAGCAGTTTCTCTGAGAACATCACTTCCTTGGCTAGGCTCACTCTTTCCTCATCAAAACTCAATTAATACAAAACCAGCACAAAGACTCATGTGTGAAGATAAAAACAGGGAGATCACTCACCAAATACCACCAGGGGCAAAACAGCTCAACTTGGGGAAACTAGCCTATTATCAATCAAATCAAAATAGGAAAGCGAGAAAATAAATCTTAAAACCCCTTCCCCCAACCCCTCCTTTCTTTCTGGGCCTAATCTTACACCCAAATTCTTTACCTCCTCCCCCTCATCAGTGCAGGGGGACAGGGAATGGGGCTGCCGTCAGCTCACACGTTCTCTCTGCCGCTCTGTCTTCCCCTACTCCAATGTGGATCTCTTTCCATGAGGTCAGTCCTTCAGGCACAGCCTGCTCTGGCATGGGCTCCTTCAGGGGTTGCAGGTGGATCTCTGGTCCCTTATGGGCTGCAGGGGCACAGCTGTTTCACCACGAGCTGCAAGGGAATCGAAGCTCTGGTACCTGGAGTACCTCCTGCCCCTCCTTCTGCACTGACCTAGGTGTCTTCAGAGTTGTTCCTCTCACATGTTCTCACCCTGCTCTCCCAGCTGCTGTTGTTTCACAGTTTTTCTTCCCTTCTTAAATATGTTATCCCAGAGGCACGGCCTTTGGAGAAGTTTTAATATTTTTAGTAGTATTTGTTGCTGCTGTTTAAGTTTGTATGTTAATTTTCTTAGAGAAAGTATACTGGCTAAAGGGAATTTTTTCTTCGTAAAGTTACTGGCATAAGATCCCACATTTTTCTAATGCTGAATTTTCTTTAACATATTTTAAACAAATTAAAGTGTTTCCAATTGCTGCCTTCAACTGGAGGTCTAATTCTGTATATCCTTTGCCGGGGCTGTAATCTGATTCATGAAAATGCTCTCATATCCTGATGCTTTGCTCTGAAAAAGGAGCAGAGAAACCCACTGGCTTTCAGGGGCCATGCTGCAAGAATGGTGTTTCATGGGCAGACTTGCCTAAGGGGCACACAAATGAACTACACAGAGGTGAGGGGAGGAGATTTTTGCTGTTAAAATTGAATAAACAAGAGGCAGTGCCAATGTGTTTTTAAATTGTTATTTACATGCAAATTATTTGGAAGACCTGTATTTTTTCTGACACCCTCTTCTTATGCTAGGGCTAATTGGAGCCTGAAACCAAAACATTTTCAGTCTATGAAATCCCATACTGTATTTAACATAATAGTCATATTACTAATTCCATGGAAGAAAACAGAAAATGCTTCTCTGTTTTCTCGATTGGGGTATTATTCCTTATATTGTGCACTGTTCATATAGCTTTAGAGTGGCTGGCACAGTTATTAATAAACAGAATAGCATGTGTCACGAGAAATTTGTACTTTCAGGGCTTTCTCCTTTCAGGATGTAAACTGATGTTTCAGCTGATTCATACCAAATAGAGTTGTTGAAGTCATGGGTATGCATATATGTTAGAGCATGTTGATTGCCCCCCTCCACAGTTAAGGAGGGAAATACAATAAACTAAAAATTGTTACTCATTTTCAGGGAGAAGGATGCTTGTACATGTGCGTGTAAAACCAACCAGAATTAAAAAGAATTGTTCTATCAAAAGGAGTCCTAAACCATATATAAAGCCATGTCTTCATTCCCTATTTCATCTCTTTTACTAACATGACCATAGGGAAACATTTTTCCCTCCTTTTTTTAATTCTTCTTATTTTTTTAAACTATTTTTGTCAGTAATTTAAAAAAAATATTCATAGATCTAAAGCAGTTTCAGGGGCTGAGCAACCCCATTGGTGTAAATGGCAGGGAATAATTTTGTTGAGTTTATTTTTCCTGACCACTTAAGTATTATCACCCATCTTCTAGTGCCTTTAATTCAACTGATGCTTCTTTTCTAAATAGTATCTTATCCTGCAAATAGATGCAAGGACTTCAGAATTTTAGTTCTGGACAGTTGATCTGTTTGGAAATCAGAAACTAAAGCTTTGTGGAGAAGGACTTGGGGATTCTTGTGGATGAAGAGCTGAACATGAGCCAACAGTGTGCACCTGCAGCCCAGAAGGCCAATCACATCCTGGGCTGCATCAAAAGATGTGTGGCCAGCAGGTTGAGGGAGAGGATTCTTCCCCTCTACTTTTCCCTTGTGAATCACAGAATCATAGAATCGTTTGGGTTGGAAAGCACATTAAGGATCATCTCTTTCTAACCCCCCTGCCATGGGCAGCCACACCTTTTACTAGACCAGATTGCTCCAAGCTGGCCTCATCCAACCTGGCCTTGAACATTTCCAGGGATGGGGCAGCCACAGCTTCTCTGGTCAACCCGTGCAAGTGCCTCATTACCCTCACAGGGAAGAATTTCTTCCTAACAGCTAATCTAAACCTGTTATATTTCACCTTAAGGCCATTCTCCCCCTTGTCCTATCACTCCATGCCTTTGTCAAAAGTCCCTCTCCAGCCTTCTTGTAAGCTCCCTTTAGGTACTGGGAGATTGCTCTAAGGTCTCCCTGGAGCCTTCATTTCTCCAAGCTGAACAACCCCAAACTCTCTCAGCCTGTCTTCATAGGAGAGGTGTTTCAGTCCTGTGAGCATCTTCGTGGTTTCCTCTGGATCTACTCCAGCAAGTCCACATCCTTCCTTATGCTGGGGGGCCCCAGAACTGGATGCAATACTCCAGGTGAGGTCTCACGAGAGCATAGAAGAGGGGCAGAATCACCTCCCTAAAACTGCTGGTCACACTTTTTCTTATTAAACCCAGGACAGGGTTGGCTTTCTGGGCTTCAAGCACACATTGCAGGGTCATGTCATGCTTCTGATCTACCAACACCCCAAAGTCCTTTTCCTTGGGGCTACTCTCAACCCATTCTCTGCCCAGCCTGTACTTGTGCTTGGGATTGCCCCAACCCAGGTGTAGGATCTTGCACTTGGTCTTGTTGAACTTCATGAGGTTCACACTGTCCCACCTCTCAAGCCTGTCCAGGTCCCTCTAGATGGCATCCCTTCCCTCCAGTATGTCAACTGCAGCACACAGCTCAGTGTCATTGGCAAATTTCCTGAGTGTGCCCTCAATTCCACTATCCATGTTGCTGACAAAGATGTCAAACAGTGCCAGTCCCAATACTGACCTCTGAGGGACACCATTCATCACTGGTCTCCACTTGGGCATTGAACTATGGAACGCAACTCTTTGAGTGTTACCATCCATCCAATTCCTTATCTACAAGGATATAATGTGGGACAGTGTCAAATGCTTTGCACATTTCCAGATATCAGTCACCTTTCCTTCATCCACCACTGCAGTAACCCCATTGTAGAAGGCCACCACATTTGTCAGGCATGATTTGCCCTTAGTGAAGCTATGCTGGCTATCAACAATAACCTCATTATTTTCCATGTGCCTTAGCATAGTTTCCCGGAGGATCTGCTCCACAATCTTGCCAGGCACCAAGATGAGTGACTGGTCTGTAGTTCCCTGGGTCTTCCTTATATCCCCTTTTAAAAATGGGGGTTATATTTCCCTTTTTCCAGCAAGTGGGAACTAGACCAGAGTGCCATGATTTCCCAAATATGATGGATAGTGTCTTAGCCACTTTCTGCACAAGTTCCCTCAGGACCTGTGGATGCATCTAATCAGGTACCATGGACTTTTCAGGTTCCTTAGATGGTCTAAAATCTGATCTTCTACAATGGGCAGTTCTTCATTCTCCCAGCCCCTGCTTTCACTGTCTGCAACTCGGGCAATGTGATTGGAGCACTTGCTGATGAAATCCGAGGCAAAAAAAGTCCTTTGGGACAATTTACAGGTATTTCCCTCCTTCTTCCTAAAGTGTTGGTATCATCTGGTTCTCTGACACTCAGAAGTACATCCCATTCCCCAGCTGAATCTAGTTTAAAGCTCTGTTAATAAGTCCAGCCAGCTTGCTTCCAGAACACTCTTTCTCCACCTGGTCATGTGTGCCCCATCAAGTGTCAATATGCCCTGTCTTTTAAAGGTACATCCAAGATCACAGAACACAGAACCTTGAACATGGCACCAGCCATACAGCCAGGCATTCACCTGATCCATTTATATCCTTCTTCCTGGGTCCCAGTCTCCAACTAGGAGGATACCATGCAAATAGCTACAATAAGAACTATTCTCTACAGTTAGCTATTTCACTTAATACAAAATAGATGGGTTCCAGTGACCCTTCATGGAAGAGATCACTTTGTGTGATATTATTTGAGGATTAGCCTCTTAATCCCTGTAGAACTTCTCATTTCATTCCATGCAATTGCATACAATTTCTGGTAGACATTTGGAAAACAACCATGTACCTATAGAAGCTTTTCTTCTTGTCCTTGATGTCCATAGCCAGGTTTAATTCTCTCAGGGCTTTGGCTCTCCTGACCTGATATCTGGCTGCTCAGACAATCTCTCCCTTTTCCTCCCAGGCTACCTGTCCCTGCTTCCACCCTCTGTAGGCTTCCTTTTTGTGTTTGAGTTTGTCCAGGAGCTCCTTGTTCATTCATGCATCTTAAGACATTTTTGCCTGATTTCCTCTTTACTGAGATGCATCACTCCTGAGCTTGGAAGAGGTGATCCTTGAGTATTCACCAGTTTTCTTGAGCCCCTTTTCCCTTTAGGACTTTATCCCATGGCAGTCTACCAAGCAGACCCCTGAAGAGACCAAAGTCTGCTCTCCTGAAGTCCACAGCAGTGAGCTTCCTGTGCACCCTCCTCACTGCCCCAAGGATTTCAAACTCCACCATTTCATGGTCAATGCAGCCAAGGCTGCCCTTGAGCTACACATTCCCCACCAGCCCATATTTGTTGGCAAGAACAAGGTCCAGAATAGCACCTCTCCTCATTGGCTCCTCTAACCCTTGGAGGAGGAAGTTGTCACCAACACATTCCAGGAATCTCCTGGATTCCTTATGCCACGCTGTATTGTCCCTTCAGCAGATGTCAAGGTGGTTGAAGTATCCCACGAGGACCAGGACTTGTGAACATGAGGCTGCTCCTGTCTGTCATTACAGGGCCTCATCCACTTGGTCTTCCTGGTCAGGTTGCCTGTAGCAGACCCCCACTATAACATCCCCTGACCCATAAGCTCTCAGTCAGCTCCTCATCCATCCCCAGTGTCATGGTTTAACCCCAGCTGGCAGAACTCCATGCACTCCAGCTGGTCACTGGCACAGAAGGAGACACCCCCTCAGCCTCTTACTTTCTCTATAAAGCAGGCAAATTAATTTTTTTCCTTTTCTTTTTTAATTTTCTGGACCTTATGGTTATACATATTAAATAATACTACAGACAGGCAGTAGTGGAACTTAAAGCACTGTCCAGCTTTCTGATTTTTTTTTTCCTGAAGCATAAAATCAGTGATGCTTGTTGTAGGTTTACCTTGCCTGGATGCCAGTTGCTCACCAAGCTCCTCTATCACTCCCGTCCTCAGCAGGACAAGGAGGGAAGAAAATAGGATGGCATATGTTGCCATTGGGCTAGGGGAACAGTGAAAAAGATGTAGCAACAATTTGTCCCTCATGCAGAAGAGAAGCAAAAAGCCCTTTTATTAAAGAAACAGCTACACTTTTATAGACTGTATCATGGAGCGAGGACAGACATGATTTCATTGGTGCAAGGAAGGTAACACCACTTGTAAACATGCTTTCACGAAAACATCATGTCTCTCACGCATCCAGCAGGTGCTAATCATTGTTATAATTCTTTCTCTCGTGTTTTCTTTGAGCAGCCTGAGAAAATACAAGGCTGCTTTCTCCCTGGCTTTCACCAGTATCTACCACATGTCCCAGTTTTGAAATATACAGTAATTTCACAATTATAAGTGACACCATTTTGACTAAAGTTTTGGTCCGTACCCGGAAGTGCGGCTTGTAATCCGGAGCAGCTTATATATGAACAATGTTCTAAAAGTTGCCAACCCGGAAGTGAGAGCCCGCAGCAGCCCCAAGCTGAGCTGGAGCCTGGCCAGCCCCGGCAGAGGTGGGCCCGGTGGCGCGGGGAAGCCCGGCAGTGTGGGGCAGCCCGGCGGTGTGGGGGCTGGCAGAGCTGGGCCAGGGTAAGTGAACGCAGCGGCAGCGGTGCAGGTGGCGGGTGGGGGCAAGCCCGGCGTCAGAGCTGCCAGGCTGGCCCCGAGCCGAGCCAGTAAACCCCGTGATCCCGCGATTCTGTTGCTAATTGGCAACTTTGTGAAAATTGCACACAGAACCTCGCTGCGAACGAAAGTGCGGCTAATAATCCAGTGCGGCTTATATATGGATGAGGACCTAAATGTTGCCGACACCCTGGAAATGCGGCTTATAATCAGGTGCGGCTTGTAATCGTGAAATTACTGTATTAAAAAAAAAGAAGTGTGTCTGTGCTCCCCAGTGGGGCCCCTTGCTAGGGAGAACAGAAACTACTCAGGAGACCCAAAGATACCTGCCCAGGAAACTTCCAAATTTGTTGACCTTCCTTGCAAGAAATCCACCACCAAAGCACCATTTCTAATACAATAATAAAATCTGCCACTGTTTCCCAGAACTAAAATCCATCACCATTCTTAATATATTCTAAAAAATTTGGCAAAAACTTCTCATGGAGTTCAAAACAATTCAACAAGAAGTACTATTTATAATACAATTCACCAGAACTAAAATCAATACAATTCACCAAAATTAAAATCCATTACCATTTCTAATACATTTTTAAAAATCTGGCTAAAAACTCAACAAAAGGTATTATGTCTAATACAATTTGCCAGAACTAAAATCTGAAAATTGCCCATTAATTTCAAAGCAGTTCTGATTTCAAAACACTGCAACAAAACAGTTTAACAGTTCTCATGTTAAAACAGTTCCGTTCTCTGCTTGTAGAGAGATCATCTGGTGATCAGCATTTGAAGGACACACTCTGCCTTCAGCATCACAGGTCAGCAGCAACAACCTCAGCTCGAAGCAGGCATGTCCCGTCTGAAGCCTGTAACAACGTGATTCACAAGACCAGGATTATTTAACTTTTTTCTCTTTTTCCAGTCACGCTGTTCAGCCTTAGGAACAGCTTCAAACATGGAAAAGGATTGGGTTTCTTTCACTGGAATGCTATTATCACAATTTTCAAACAATTCTTTCCCAGAAATCAAGTCGGGCTTAGAAGCATCTGCCCGAGCACTGTCCTTCACCCCCACCACATAAATGCCATCATCCCCACGACCCCTGAGCATCTCCATGTGCCCCACCAAGCCCCAGCCACACTGTTGCAATGCCTGAGGCTTGGCTGCTCCCCAAAACTCCAGGCGACCTTCAGCCCCCATGGTGAGTGGACTGAAGGCACGCCTCCAGAGAGGTCATGACCTACTGGCGGCATCAAGATGACATGGAAGCGGTGAAGGCAGTGCTGGGCTGACAGAAGATGGTACAGCACCCTGGGGCATTGATAGAAGGGGTCTGCCCACACATGTGTTGGCAGGGACATCTTCTCTGGCAAGCGGGGCGGGAAGTAATGCCAGTGATGGCGGTGGGGGGTCAACACCGTCTCCAGTGAAGCAGAAGAAGAGGCCATCATTTCTGGGTGGAGCCATGATGCTGAGGGGAAAGCAAAAGAAAACCCTGCTTCTGCCCAGTGGGCATCAGGTCAAGCTCTGACATTAGAGACGAGGGAGGACCCAGTGCCATCCCTTTATCTGGGGTGGGTGGTGCCCACGTCTCCACCCCCATGGGTGGGTTAAGTTCAGATGTCAGCTCTGAGGGATGGGCTAGCACCCAACTCCCTGTCTCAGAAGGTGGGTCTGGAGATACCACTGGTCCCACCCTGGTGGATGACTGCCATGAGCACACATCCACCACTGTGAATGGCGGCGTCTCTGTTTGAGTCAGAGATCACTCACTGCACAGTAGTTGGTGGTCTCAGACTCTGTTTTTCCAGCTCAAGCACCGAAGGAAGAGTCAGAAGCTGTTTTCTGAGGTTTACAAGGTTGTATATTCTTTGTTATCTAAGGATTTTTTTCCCTGACTTGCAGAGGTTCGTCCTGCAGGTCAGTTGGAGGCACACTGCCTGCCCTCGGGGCAGGTCTTATCTTTTATACTATAAATTAGGTGCACACTGTTTACAATTACAGTAGTTTCACAACTATAAGGCGCACCGGACTATAAGGCGCACTTTGTTTTGCAGGGAGGATCCGCACACAACAAAGTAATGATCGCGGGGTTCACTGGCTTGGCTTGGGGCCGGGCGGGTTTGGCCCCGCTTGGGGCTGCTGCTGGTGCTGGGCGCCTCTCCTGCTCGGCGGTGCAGGGCGCCTGCGCCGCTTGGCGCTGCTGGGAGCCTCTGCCGCCCGGCAGTGCCGGGAGCCTGCGCCGCTCAGCGGCGCCGCGCCCCCTCCTGCCCCTGCTGGCCACGGCCCCGCCGGCTCCCCCCATGGCTCTCGCGGCTCACACTTCTGGGTTGGCAAATTTCCCAACTTTGACCATATATAAGTCACACTGGACTATAAGGCACACTTCCAGGTTCAGACCAAAATTTTAGTCAAAAGGGTGCGCCTTATAGTCGTGAAATTACAATTACTTTCCAATACATGACACCTACATTGCACTGTCCAGCTTTCTCCCAAACCAATCCAGAAGTGCCATCCTAACCCAAAAGATGGATTCCATGAAGAAGAAGAGAGAAAGACATACCACACCCAAATTCCTCCATCTTGTCTTAAGACCCTTAATATAAACAATTTTAAAACTTCACTTTTCTACTTTTTAACACTCTAATTTATACTCTACTTATTTTTTGTGACTTATAATTCTTCATATAAAGATGGTAATTTTTCCCAGGGACTGAGATCAAACCCACAGGGGTTTTGGGCACTGTGCCAAGGCTTCTGAGCCCCCTGCCCAGGTCCCAGGGAAGCCAGGGGAATGTCCTGGATTCCCACATTTCCCCCTGCTGTTTGCACTAAAAAGACCTCTTTTACAGCCCTTTTCATGGCCTGCCATATGCATTGAATAATGCATGGCAAAACAAGCAGAAGAATGACAAGTCCTATTAATACATAAAATCCTACTTTTAACAGTCCCCTCTACAATGGTGAAAGATTGAAAAAATCAAACACACCATCCAACCATGATCCAGTGACTTCTCCAAGTTTTGCCACATCTTCTTGCAACTGCTTTATATCTTCGTGAATTGATTTTCAGTGATTGGGCAAGTTCATGCAGCACATTCCTTTAAATTCTTCACATCTGTGTCCATGAGCCAGCAATAGATAATCAATTGCTGCTCTGTTTTGAAGAGTGGCTCTCCTTACACTGTTGACATCGGTTAACATGTCACTTAGTGCAAGTCAAACTGCTTCAGCATGTTTGCTCAGCCAGCAACCCATATGATCCAATTGAGTCAACGCCTCCCCCAAAGCTGCCTGGGGTGAGAATATCGCCAGTGCGATTCTCTGCACCTTGTTCCATGTGTAAACACTATTGTCACAATCTGGATCATATTGTTTGATTGCTCTCTTCTCTCTGTGTTTTAGCTTTCTCAAAATTTTCAAATCTGGTGTTAACAACAAAAGTCTTCCAATGCTGCATGGACCTCCCTTGATGTTACCAGGCCAAATTCTGTCCCCACATATAAAAAAGATTCCTCATGGCAATTGTGCAGGAACTTGGAAGGATGGTTTGCTTGAAAACTTAGTATAATGACACCAATACGAAGCATTTTTTTACATATCATGATTTGGAGTGACATCTATTGTTTTATTCTCCATTACTCCCGGAAAACTAAAAATGATGCAAAAATCCATTCTTGTTGACCCCAGAATTTCTAATTCTTGAGGTTCAAAATGAGCCACAGGGAGAAATTGAACCCACACATTCCATCCATCCACAGGAGTTTACATGACCAGCAACACTGTTGGAGGGATGTTCTTTGGAATTGGCCATTCTTTCACTGGCAGTCCCACCAAGCATGTTGAAAATCGCTTCTTCGGCTTGGAATGTGTTAGACATATGGTATCCAAACCTGCTGCATGAGCCAAATTCTCCTAAACATTTTACCCTTGGTTGCATCATTGGTAAATCTGCCCCATTGCTTAACGCAACTAACAAAAATATTAAACATAAAATCATCTGAATGAACATGTTCACTTTCAGTTCTTGAACTCTTTATGTGTTGCCCGAAGAGGAGTTCACGATCTCTGCTTCTGATTCTGTCCATGAGTTCTCCTCCTCACTTCCAGGGTTTGTATCTGCTTGCGTTTGAGCCAAATATGGCTTCAGGTTTCTCGCTGGCACCCACTTCGTCCCTCTCTCTGTGGAGACACAAGCAAAACCCTTCCCCCAAGTACAGTAATTTCACGACTATAAGGCGCACCCTTTTGACTAAAATTTTCCCTCAAACCCAGAAGTGCGCCTTATAGTCCGGTG
>PYHW01010039.1:129898-141995 GCA_013186435.1 Turdus rufiventris | reverse complement strand
GGCCGCCCCGATGCCGCGCCGGGGCCACCCCGATGCCAGTGGCTTTCCCTCCCCCCGCATGGGGCTCGCCCCGATTCCGGCAGCTTTCCTCCCCTCTGCACGGGGCGGCTGCCCCGATGCAGCGCAGGGGCCGCCCCGATGCTGCACGGGGCCCGCCCCGATGCCGGCGGCTTTCCCTCACCCCGCGCAGGGGATGCCCCAATGCCGGCAGGCGGAGCCCCTCTCCCCTCACATCCTGACGTTGCTGCGGGGCCACTCCCTCCTCACAGCCAGGCAAAGCCCCGTGGGGCCACTCCCTCCCCACAGCCCGGCACAACCCCGCAGGGCCACTCCCTCCTCACAGCCAGGCACAGCCCCACAGGGTCATTCCCCCTCGCAGCCCGGCCCTGCTGCGGGGCCACTCCACCTCGCGGCTCGCACTTCCGGGTTGGCAACTTTTGCCACTTTGTCCCTCAGATAAGGCGCACCGGACTATAAGGCGCACTTCCGGGTTCGAGGGAAAATTTTAGTCAAAAGGGTGCGCCTTATAGTCGTGAAATTACTGTAATTGCAAATTGGCCCCAAGGTGAAAATTTTGGTCTCACCAATGAAGAGGAAGAAGCACAAGTGACCCGTGCTGAAGAAGCTCCACCATATAACCAACTGCCAGCAGAACAAAACATGCTACGCTCTTTTTACTGATTGTTTTTGTTGCATTGTAGGGATGAAATGAAAGTGGAAAGCAGCCGTATGGAGCCCAGCACGACAGGTTGCAGAAGCTACTGAAGGAGAAGGTGGATGAAGCCAACTTGCTGAACTCAAAGCCATTCAGCTGGCCCTGGACATTGCTGAAAGAGAGAGGTGGCCAAAGCTATACCTTTATACCAATTCGTTAATGGTAGCCAATGCTCTGTGGGGTTGGCTGGAAAGGTGGAAAAAGGCTAACTGGCAACATAGGGGAAAACCAATCTGGGCTGCTGATGAGTGGAAAGACATTGCCACCTGAGTAGAGGAGCTACCTGTAAAAGTCCGTCATGTGGATGCCCATGTCCCAAAGAGTCGGGCTAATGAGGAACACCAAAATAATGAGCAGTTAGATCAGGCTTCAAAGATAGAGGTGTCAAATATAGACTTAGATTGGCAACACAAGGGGGAGTTGTTCCTAGCGCGATGAGCCCATGATGCCTCAGGTCATCAGGGTAGAGGTGCCACGTATAAGTGGGCACAAGACCGAGGGGTGGATTTAACCATGGATAGTATTTCTCAGGTTATCCATGACTGCGACGTGCACTGTGATTAAGCCTCTATGGTATGGTGGGCAGTGGTCCAAATATAAGTATAGAGAGGCCTGGCAGATTGATTACATCACATTGGCCCAGACACGCCAAGGTAAGTGTTACTTGCTCACAATGGTAGAAGCTACCACTAGATTGTTGGAAACCTACACTGTCCCTCACGCTACGGCTCATAACAACATCCTAGGCCTTGAAAAGTACAGTAATTTCATGACTATAAGGCGCACCCTTTTGACTAAAATTTTGGTCCAAACCCGGAAGTGTGCCTTATAGTCCGGTGTGCCTTATATAATGCACAAAGTTGCGAAATTTGCCAACCCGGAAGTGTGAGCTGCGAGCCAAGCCTAGACGCGAGGGAGCTGTGGCCGTGTGGGGGGAGCTGGGAACTGCGGGAGCTGTGGCCGTGGGGAGGGAGCTGGGACCCACGGGAAGGGAGCTGGGAGCTGCGGGGAGGGAGCCAGGACCCACACGGAGGGAGCTGGACTGCCCGCGGTTCGGGGCTGCTCGCCTGTGGCTCGATCTGGTGTGGTCATCTTTCTCAGCACATCCTCTGGTATTGTTCTGTCTCTGTAGTCTCCTGGGAGCTCCTCTTCGTTTACTCAACAGGAAGAGGTGCTAACGAGTAACTCTTTGCACTCAGCTGCACTCAGTGTCTGTAAGCACTTAATTAGCAGGATTTGATAACAAAGGATATTTCATTACACACACAGTCCCAGTGGTCTCCTCAGGTGTAGCAGCCGCAGGAGCAGAGAAGCAAGGTGGCAGCGGTAGGGCTGTCCCAGATTAGAGAATGGTGAAGGAAAAAAAAACTCCACTCACCGCTTGCGTCCCAGTTCTCAGTGCTGAGCTCAGAACCAGGATGCTTCACCAGTGTCACAGTGCAGGGCAGATCCCTCCGCGGAGAAAAAAACCTCTCTCCTCCGCATTCGGGTCAGTGAAAGACTCCCCCGGAATAACAAACCATCCATCCACATCCCTTCATCTTGAGCAATTAAAAGGGTAATGGAGTAGTCCGTCCAGGATAATGTGAAAAAATTTCTCCACTGAAGGAAAGAGTAAAAAACTCCCCCAACCCCCAATACGCGGGTTTACAGAAAAGGTGCTGAATTTCCAAACCCTTGCAACATATTGGAGTAGCCTTTAAACACAGCCTAAAAGAATCAAAACACTAACAAAATACAGAGAAAAATCACTCACTTCTATGAAACTTTTAAACAGCTTTATTTTTAAACAAATTATCTTTAAACAGCTTCATCTTTAAACAGCTTCATTGTTCAGTCGACTCTATTCATCTTCATTGAAACCTTAGAAGTCTTCGTCCTCCGTATTGGGAATCATCAATTGGGCAATGGTGGCATCCAGCAAACCTGAAGCCATATCGCCCGTATCTTCATCCTCAGAGTCATCAGCTTTGGCACTCTCGATGCCGTCGTTGGTATTAAATCCTGCAATGATGTCAGCCCTCACGAACCCTCGGATGATAGTAGCGGGTGTTACTTTACTCCAGGCATCCAGTATCCACAGGCACACAGTTGCATAACTTGCCCGGCGCAGCCTCCGGGTGGTCGTGTAGGAATGCGCGCCTTCCACAATCCAGTGTTCCCACAGAAGTCGCAGTTTAGCCTTAAAGGAATGAATAACGCTTATGTCCAGTGGTTGCACTTCTTTGATTAAACCACCCGGTATTACAGCCAGCTCCAAGTTCATCTTTTTCACTAGGGCTTTCACACTATCGGTTTTGTGGGCACTCATGGAATCAAAAATCAGCAGTCCCGGCAACTAAATATTAAAGAACCTCTCTGGTCTACGAGCATAAACTTTCGTTAGCCAAGTCCTCATCACCAAAAGGCTGGATGGATGAACAGGCACTCCCGAGCAGCCCCGAACCACAGGCACTCTTGAGCCGCCCCGAACCGCGGCAGCCTCGAGCCACCCCGAACCGCGGGCAGTCCTGTGCCACGCCAGCCAGCGCCAGGGCGTGCAGGAGTGCCGGGGCCCGCCCGCACACGGGGAGGGTGCCTGGGGCTGCATTTAAAGGCTACAGCAATCTGTTAAAATGTTTCCAAATTGAACATCTGCCAGTAAACCCACAATGGCGTGATTCCATTACTAATTCGTTACTTTGTTGCGTGCGGCATGGATCCTCGCTGCAAAAAAAAGTGCGCCTTGTAGTCCAGTGTGCCTTATATAATGTGCAAAGTTGCGAAATTTGCCGACTCCCGGAGGTGCGCCTTATAATCTGGTGCGCCTTGTAGTAGTGAAATTACTGTAAGTCCTTTGGAGGCATGGTACCCCTGAGGCTATTGAGTCAGACAAGGGGATTTATTTCAAGAACAGCTTTATACACACCTGGGCCAGGGAACATGGCATTGAGTGGGTGTACCATATCCCCTATCATGCACTATCTGCAGGCAAAGTAGAGAGGTACAATGGACTGTTACAAACCACCTTGAAAGCATTGGATGGGGGATCTTTCAAAAATTGGGAGAAGCATCTAGCAAAGGCCACCTTGGTAGTTAACACCCAAGGTTCCACCAACCGAGCAGGACCTGCCCAATCTGAGCCCCTGCATACAGTAGACTGAGACAACATCCCAGTGATACATGTCAGAGGTTTGTTAGGAAAAACTGTTTGGATTAATTCTGCTCCGAGTACAAACCCATTTGGTAGATAATGCAGAGAGACGGAATAACACAATGTGTACCTCAGAGAGACTGGATTGTTGGTTGAGAACCATGTGTAAATATCACTGATGAATGCCACTGCCATTGTCTGTATACAGCTGTATACTGTATACTGTATACATGTATATATATGTATATGTGTGTATAAATGTATGTGTGTGTAGAGTTAGAATATATATTAGTTTTGGTAGTAAGATGGCAATATGGGAATAAGAGGTGGAATGTCCTGGGGTGAGTTTATGATGCTGAATTGTATCTCTATTAATCTGTTTATCCTAGAAATAAGTTCTGCACCTTTAAAACTAGATTCGAGAGCGAAGGGATGGAGATGCTCCAGGCATCAGAGTCAAGATTCTTCTGCAGGTTTAAATGAGGACTATGGTGAAGCAGGTTGTCCCCCTACAGCCCATGGAGGTCCACAGGGGATGCAGAAATCCACCCACAGCCCATGGGGGAGGAGCCCATGCCAGAGCAGCTGGATGCCCAGAGGAGGCTGTGATCCTGTTGGAGACCTGGTAGCGAGAGGGGCCCTGCTCCCAGGCTGGATCAGCTTGTTCTTGGAGGACTGCACCCTGTGGAAGTGACCCATGCTACAACAGTTTTGGGAGGACTGTTGCCTGTGGGAGGGACTCACATTGCAGCAGTTTTGGGAGGACTGTTGCTCATGAGATGGAGCCACGTTGGAGAAGTTCATAGAGAATTGTCTCCTGTGTGAAGGACCCCACAGTGCAGCAGGAGAACGACTCCTCTCCCTGAGCAGTGAGAGCAACCACAGGTGATAAACTGACTAAACCTCTCACTCCCTATCTCCTTGTGCTGTCAGTTGGAAGGAGGGAGGGGTTGGAGAGGAAAAGGTGTTTTTAAAGGCTTGTTTTACTTCTCATTATCCTGCTCTGGTTTTGTTAGCAATAGATTCACTTAATATCTCTAAGTTGAGCCTGTTTTGCCCTTGATGATAATTGATGAGTATTTTCTCCTAGTCTTTAACTCTTGAACCCTTCATTATATTTTGTCCCGTCTGTCCAGCTGAGGAGGGGATTGAGCAAGAGGCTTTCATGGGTGCCTGGCATCTGACCAGTGTCAAACCACAACAAATGGGAACAGGGAATGTTTAGAGTCCCTTCTAGGAGCCCCTCAATGGTAATTGGTTATAATGGGAGATAAAACCTCCAAACGATATCACAGATGCCACTGCTGGGATGTATTTGAAAATATTGAAAACGAATTGGGGGTGATCTACTTGTGCGTGAAAAACTTACAAATTTTTTTAATCAGTGGTGGCCACTTTACTCATTGGAAGACCAAGAGAAGTGGCCTAAGGATGGAACCTTACAGTATAATACCATAGTGCAATTAATGTTTTGTAGAAAGGAAAATAAGTACAGCAATTTCACGACTATAAGGCGCACCCTTTTGACTAAAATTTTCCCTCGAACCCGGAAGTGCGCCTTATAGTCCGGTGCGCCTTATCTGAGGGACAAAGCGGCGAAAGTCGACAACCCGGAAGTGCGAGCCGCGAGGGGGAGCGGCCCCGCAGCAGGGCTGGGCTGGGAGGGGGGAGTGGCAGCGGGGCTGTGCCGGGCTGCGAGGGGGAGTGGCCCTGCAGCAACGTTGGGATGTGAGGGGAGAGGGGCTCCGCGGGGTGGACCTGCCGACATCGGGGCGGCCCCGGCGCGGGGAAGGGGAGAGCCGCCGAAATTGGGGCGGCCCCGGCGCGGGGAAGGGGAGAGCTGCCGAAATCGGGGTGGTCCCAGCGCAGGGAAGGGGAGAGCCGCCGAAATCGGGGCAGCCCCGGCGCGGGGAAGGGGAGAGCCGCCGGCATCCGGGCGGTCCCGGCGCAGGGGGGATAGAAAGCTGCAG
The DNA here is from genome assembly GCA_013186435.1 of Turdus rufiventris. Taxonomy (NCBI): domain Eukaryota; kingdom Metazoa; phylum Chordata; class Aves; order Passeriformes; family Turdidae; genus Turdus; species Turdus rufiventris. The sequence continues at coordinate 136,177 of PYHW01010039.1, read as the reverse complement.
AAATCGGGGCAGCCCTGGCGCGGGGGGGATAGAAAGCCGCTGAAATCGGGGCGGCCGCCGCGTGGGGAAGGGGAGAGCCGCCAAAATCGGGGCAGCGGCGGCACGGGGTGAGCCTGCCGGCATCGGGTCACCCGGAGTGCCAGGGGACTCCTGGAGAAGCAGGGCCCCGGGGACGCTCCATGGAGCGGCGGCGGTCGTGCCCCATCCCCGGGGACGCTCCACGGAGCGGCAGCGGGCATGCCCCATCCCCGGGGACGCTCCACGGAGTGGCAGCGGGCATGCCCGGGCCCCGGGGACGCTCCACGGAGCGGCAGCGGGCATGCCCCATCCCCGGGGACGCTCCACGGAGCGGCAGCGGGCATGCCCCGTCCCCGGGGACACTCCACCAAGCAGCGGCGGCGGCCGTGCCCTGGCCCCGTCGGGTACAGGCTGGCCCGGGGCCCAATGGCTGTCGGGTGGGGGCGGGGCCTCGGCCAGCAAACGTGCGGGGGGGCTGGGGGCGGAGCCTCACTGCAAAAAAAAAGTGCGCCTTATAGTCCGGTGCACCTTATGGTCGTGAAATTACTGTAAAATTAAATTCCTTATGTTGATGTGTTTTGTGTCGGGCTAGGAACCAAGAAAGCAACCAGGATTCTTTTCCAGGCTGCTCGAGCCTGGTTCTCAGGCTCTTCAAGGACACAAACCCAAAACAAAGTTATAACACCTGTGGTGTACGTGACTAGCCTCACAGACTGTATTTCTAGGTGTGTCTTCTCCTCTGTCCAATGAAATGTCTGTAAATTGTTTTCCACAATGTACACTATTTTAATCCATGATTTCCTTTAATAAATGCTCTTTCTTGCTCTTTCTTGCTCGCGTAAGAATGTTGCCTTGTTACTGTGACTATTACCACTCCAGGAACCACACACGGTAACAGTTTTTCACAATAAGAAATCATCTGCAGTGGCAAAAGGAATGTGGGAGCACTTCATAAGATCCATTAATTTTAACACTTGAAAAAGAAAAGAAAGGCAAAGGGTTGAAGAGGTGTTTTTTTTGTGTGGAGCATAGTGTTGCGGTTAGTGTTTATGTTACCCTAGCTTTGAGTTTCGTAATCTGGGTTCTCTGATAATGGTTACTTCCAAAGCCCTCCCTATGTTCCAAGTTGGTTTCTCCCTAAGTTGTATCCACCCTTGATGTAAACCACACCCCTTTCTCCTCCCCTAAGGTTATCCCATTGGCTGGCTGTTTGTACCCGCCCACCAGTTTTGGCCTGTGTATAAACCACTGCAGAGCTGCTCTCTTTCTCTTTCGCTTCTGAATCTCTGGATTAAAAGACCTTCTGGAACATCAAGCGGAGAGCATTCATCAACTCTTTTACTTTTCTCCCTGATGCTGGTAAAGCTAATTGCACTGCAGACCCGCACCTCTGAAGTTCAACTCCTGGTGAATTTATCCTGGATTTGTTCCACATGCCTTGGCATGGCTGCTGGTGTTCTAAAAAAGCTAGCTAAAGACTCCAGTGGTCATGTCAGCATAGGACAGAGGTGCTTAAAGTGGGGATGAGAGGAGGAGGAGGATGATTTAGAGCTGATGATTGCTCTGCAGTGAAGAATGGGGGAGAATGAGGATTCATCGGGAAATATGTTTAGACTTATGAATCGGTCATGGGATAGTGGATTGGATCGGAGAGAACATTTTGAAGGATCGGAGGATTTTAGTCTGATTGTGGTATGCACTAGAGGATGGCAAGGAGATGTTGAGGCAAATTCTGGAGAAGTTTTTATTTCTCCTCTCTGGCAGGCCATTGGTAATCATGGTTCAAGTAACTTCATTTTTAATAGTGGATTTAATGTCATGGAGAAAGGTGGAAGGAGTTTATAGGAAAGATCTGGAGAGGGTGGCTAAAGTATTTTGTATTGTATGTAAAATCCTGGGAAATAAATAGATGGCAAAGAACCTTGTTCGGGGTGGTCACGCCTTTTGGAGGTGACTCCCGTGCCACCCGCCAGTGAATAAACATACTACTTTCTAACTTTAGTTAGTTAGAGAGTCTTTGTCCATGATCATATTGTTTTTTAATGTTTCATTTGGCGAGCCAGGCAGGAGAAGGCTCTGCTTGGCTGTGAGACCAGCCCAGGTAGTGGATCCCTCAGGGCGCCCCCGGGATATTCCTGGAATAGAGGGCTCCGCCACCCGAACTGTTCATCCAGCAGCAGACAAGGATTCCTGACTACCAAAACTCCGGACAAAAGGGTATGATTAAGAATTGAAACAGTTTAAGCAGTGACCTGTAAGGCATATGCATGGTCTGGAAAGACCATTGGTAAGTCATAGGAGGTGTCCCACATGCACCTTGTGCCTCTGTAGTATGCTTGCAAGCCTGATTGGTATCTGATTAATTGTATTTGGTTGCCAGCAGAGAATCTTGTTAACCTGTTATACTGAGCCGGGGAGGGGGGGCTCGGTCTGTGATTGCTGGCGGAAGAGGATTTTGCCATTTGTTACGCTGTAGAGGACTCAGTTTTCTAGCACTTAGAGGCTAGCAGTTGCAAGGGTAAATCCTGGTGTATGGTTGTTATGCTGTGTGAATGTGTCCTGACTGTGGGAGTGGTTGAGAGAGAGAGCTTGTTGAGATGTGCTATTAGCATGAAGTGAGTGGGAGTTTGGACCTGCAAATCCATTCTCGGGCGACTGGAATGGCCAGGGAAAAACGGCGTGGGGCACATGAAACCCTTGATAAAACCCCCTCCCCGCTGTGACTATGGTGTGTGTATTTTTGGTTACCGAGGACGTAGTCACTGTAACTGTATTTTTGAGGTAACACTGCCTTTTAACTAGTGTCAAAAGTTATAAGTGCAGTATAAGCTGGGTGAAAGTGTTTATTAGCTTCTGAGAACTGAGGTGTGAATGTTTTTGAAGTAGATTGAGGACAGACAAGGGAGAGGATCAATTTGGCAAGGAGGAGTAGAAGTCCTTGGCAAGAGCTTAGTTGTGATTTTTAAGTACGGAGTCTGTGTTTGTAAATTGTTAGAATCAGAGTAACCTCAGTCTGAGGATTCTATGTGGCCAGATGAATAGAAAGAATTTCTTTACCTCAGTGGTTTGGGATCGACTAGTAGGAGTTTGTGAATTCAGTAAAACTGGTGGATAGACAGGGGAAATGAGAGAATGTACAGTAATTTCATGATTATAAGCCACACCTGATTATAAGCCGCATGTCCAGGTGTCAGCAACATTTAGGTCTTCGTCAATATATAAGCCACACCTGATTATAAGCCGCACTTTCGTTCACAGCGAACTTTCACAAAGTTGCCAATTAGTAACAGAATTGCGGGATCGCGGGGTTTACTGGCAGGTGCCAACCTTGGAAACATTATTTCCAAGCTAAAAAAGATACAGACAATAGCTGCGGCAGCGTACCCTGCAAGTTTTATTAACAAGCGGAAAAAGATACGAACAATAGTGTGGTCATTTTATAAGCATTTCCAACGAATTCGCATTGCCTTTAAATAGCCACTCAGCTGGGCAGCCGCACAGCCGCGCGGGTGGGCAGGCAGCCAGGTGGATGGGCAGCCGGGCAGCCACACGGGCGGGCAGGGAGCCAGGCAGCCGGAGAGCCGGGCAGCCACACGGGCGGGCGGGGAGCCAGGCGGCCGGAGAGCTGGGCAGCCATGCAGGTGGGCGGGGAGCTGGGCAGGCAGGCGGGGAGCCACGCAGCCGCACAAGACTGAAAACACCGAAAAAATACAGAGAACTATCATGGGCTCGGGGCCGCGCGGGCTCTGGCTCGGCTTGGGGCTGCTGCGGGTTCTCACTTCCGGGTTGGAAAATTTCTGAACATCGTTCATATATAAGCCGCTCTGGAGTACAAGCCGCACTTCTGGGTACAGACCAAAACTTTAGTCAAAATGGTGTGGCTTATAATAGTGAAATTACTGTAGAAGGCTTATATCTGACATCTGCTGGGGGACTTCTGGCTTTTGGATTAGGAGCAACAGGCTGTGGAAAATTTAGAGAGTCAAAAAGGAAGGAATGAAATAGCTTGTATTTTTGGGAATTTTCCTGGAGTTTTTGGTGCATTTAGCAATTGGCCTTGTGCCTATGTGCTATTACGTTTCTATTGTTCTTCTGCTAACCAGCACAGTGAATATAAACAACAGCTCCTTGATCGAGCTGATTTAGTCAAAAATCCTAAAGTTGGTAAGTGAAAAGTTACATTTAGTACCTGAGCTGTGGGCTATGCGAGAAAAAGACTGGGAAAGGACTTTAAGGATCTGTGAAGCTAGGTTTGGGTGGAAGCATGACAAGAAGCAAAGGATGAGATAATAAGAATTAAAGCAAAGTGCTAGTTTTGTTAAGGAGGAGTGATGGGAACTAACCAGAGTAAAGAAATCCCTAAAACTAGTCCTTTAGGATGCATTTTGGCACATTGGAAGGAGATAGTAGGGTATGGTGGTACAGAGAACAAAAAGACCCTTGTTAAGTTTTATACACAGTGATGGCCACTTTATAAGCTTGAGGGGGGCGCCAGGTGGCCCTCAGCTGGATCTTTACATTATGAGACTTTGCTACAGCTTATGTTATTTCTGAGACGGGAACAGAAGTGGGAGGAGGTGGTGTACGCTGACATGTTTTTTTCCCTCCAGAATCACCCTGAGTGGCAGAGAGATTGTGGACTCAGGGCCCCCTCTGACCCCTTGGTATTGGCCTTAGAAAAAGACAACGAGGCTAAGTTAAAACAATGTTGTAGTACATGCTCCATAAATCAATGCTGCACACACCCTGATAAGGTGTATCCAGCTGACCCTCTGGAGCAAGAATTGGGAGATTTGTTTGTACCACCCCCTAGAAGGCAAAGGGGGTTGAGGGGGGAAGCAAATTTGGGACAGTTATTAACCTCAACTCCCACTTTGCCTTCTACTTCTGAAAAGAAGCCAACTCTGGTTACTCCAGCTCCAGCTCCTATTCCACTTCCTGAAATTTCCATCCAAACTCCAGCATGTGTTCCATCCCCCACTCCAATTACTCCAGCTCTCGTTCCACCTCCTAAGATTTCTATCCGAACTCCAGCCTATGTTCCATCCCCCACTCCAATTAAAGCAATCACTATTTTAACTCCAGCTCCAGCTTTGAGCACAGCTGAATCAACTCCGGTCTCTGTTTCAAGTTCAGCTCTATCCCCTGCTCTGACTACTCCAGTTACTCCTAAATCTCTCCCACTGCCCAGCAGTGACAGTGAGGAAGAGAAGCCCTCTCTAAAGGGTCTTACAGCATCTCAGACTCAGAAAAAAACCAAAGAAATTATACAAGCACCTTTGAGAGAGGTGGTGAGCCCTGAAGAGAAAACAATGTTAGAATTCCTTTTTCTCCAATGGATTTAGAGGCCTGAGAAAAGATTGATAAATGTTATCCAAGTAACCCAATAGGTATTGCAAGAAAATTAAAATTTATGATTAAACAGCATCAATCTGACTGGTCAGATCTTCAGCTGTTGTTGGATGCCTTAACAGAAACAGAAAAAAAATTACAGTAATTTCACTATTATAAGCCGCACCATTATGACTAAAATTTTGCTCCCACCCCGGAAATGCAGCTTACACTCAGGAGCGGCTAATATATGAAAAAAGTTTGGGAATTTCCAACCCCAGAAGTGCCAGCCAGGGTGCCGAGCACCTGCCAGTAAAACCCGGGATTTTGCGATTGTTACAAATTGGTTACTCTGTTGCGTGGCGGGTGGAGGTGAGCTCTGTGCCAGCAGTGCAGGGGGGGGTAAGAAGGTGGGGGGCTCCCTCCTTCAGGCAGCGCAGCCCGGGGTAGAGGCGAGGGGCTCCCTTCTGCCAGCCCCGCGGCCCAGAGCAGAGGCGGGGGACTCCGTGCNCCCGCCTGCCGCCACCGCCGCGGGAGTGGGGGGGCTTCTTCCCCGCCTGCCGCCGCCACCGCAGGAGCAGGCGGGCTCCGCCCCCACCTGCTGCTGCTGGCACAGGAGCAGGCAGGCTCCTTCCCCACCTGCCGCCACCACCGTGGGTGCCGGTGGGCTCCGTCCCTGCCTGCCACCACGGGGTGGCCGGCCCCGAGTGGCCCCACTGAGTGGCAGCGCTGAGCTGGGCCACCTGGCCCCATCAGCAGCCCCGAGCATGCCGAGCCCGCATGGCCCGAACCGAGCCAGTAAACCCCGTGATCCCACGATTTTGTTACTAAGTGGCAACTTGGTTGCATGCGGGTCCTCGCTGCGAACGACAGAGCGGCTTATAATCAGGTGCGGCTTATGTATGGACAAAGAACGAAATGTTGCCGACA
>PYHW01010039.1:98269-108833 GCA_013186435.1 Turdus rufiventris | reverse complement strand
GTAGTCAATTAAAGATAATTTATTATAATTATAGCAAGCAATAAACAAGTGAGGAATACAGCGCTGGAGCGGGACTACACAAGCGCAACAAAGAAACGCTTTTCGTGCCAGTCCCCACTGAACTTAACCCCCCGCTTTTAGTCCTTTTATCGGCCCCTCGTCTCCTGAAAGTGTTATCTCTTCCAGCTTCTTTGTATGCCTGCGTGATCTTTGTTACTATGCAAGTTTCTTCCAGGTGTTGGTGGTCATCTTCTCTTGTCTTGTTGTCCTGATAACCTTGGAATGACTTCACCAAGATAATTACTTTACATTTTTTTCCTACTCCCTGTTTGATAAACCTTAGGGGCCTCATTTCTTTGAGTAAACTAAATTTCTAAGGCTATATGGTTTAAGTTGCATAAAGTTTTACTTTATTAGTAAACAAACTAAGTTTTGTTAGTTAAAATAAAAACAACTAAGTTATTAAGGTTTCCTAAAACTTATACTTTGATGAACAAACTATGTTTTTACCCTTACTACACCAGGGTTCTCGCGTGGCCCCGCGCCCTTCCCAGCTCCGCACGCGATGTTTGTTCCCTGGCAGAGTAATACTGCTCTGAAGATTTGCATGTGCAGAATCAATTTCTAAAAGTTTCTATGTAAAGATCCCCAGTTGACTGTACAATGGCAAGGCTTAGATGATTTATTAACCTAGGGAGAAGGTATGAATGTGTTTTCTCACCAACAGATCCAAAGTAGTTACCTGCTAGTTTGAACAAATTTGATGATTTGCTTTCAGAATTTGTAGTGCAAATGATGCCTAGAGAGGGTGACCTGGAACAGAGGCTAGACAATGTTAAATAAATAAAGAAGGTATTTATTAAAAGGCCTTCAAAGGATACACCTTGGGCAGTACTAGACCCTGGCTGTGGCTACACCCAAGATGAATGCAAGATGGATAACCCGTCACGAGTCTTCACACTTTTATAAGTTTTGGTCTATTTACCTATTGGTGTTAATTGTCCAATTACAGCCTCAGGTTATGATGTCCCATCCTCTTGGTTTGCTCTCTTCAATTTGCCATTGTTTATGCTTTTTGGGCCTGAGGCTGTAACAGCTGTCCTTGGTTCTCAAGCAGGAAAAGTACTGTTTTCTCTTACTCCCCTGTGAAGAGAACTTGCTAACACTTTATATGAAGTTCAGAGTTACACACTAAGGCAGTACAGAATCTAAAAAATTTGAAAGGTAAAACTTAAGGCATCATAAATATTGATGTAAAAGTTCTTGTGGAGCCATATTCCCCCTTCTTTGTTTTTCAACGTGTGTCTCTTGTTATGACCATGAAGGTAACATAAAAGCAAAACAATACATGTGGTAAAACAATAAGCTCACACTAAGCAGAAATAAGTAAGGTAATACACGTAATTAGTAGCACATGAGAGATAGGATGGCGATTTAGAGCAATGCATTATCAATTCCCTAAATATTGTACCATCACTCAGAGTCTGCAACAGCTGGCAAGCCTCGTTTCAGAGTGAGGACCTGGAGAACCATTCCAGGGAAAGCTTTCCAAGTTCACTTCAAAAGGGGATCCAGCTCTTATAAGTCCAAATTAGCAAGTCAAGGTAACCTGAATACAGTTTTGGTGCAGAAAACACCTGGGTTTGTTGGGATACTTCCCGACCAGGCAGGGCCAGGGCTTGGCCAGAGCCAAGGCCTCACCTGAAAGGGTCTCCCTAACATATTCTAAAAGCAAGTTTCTGAGTAATAGCACTTAGGAAAGTTTCTTAAAATTTTGCATGTCTTGTAGATAGCAACACAAAGATATGTCAAAGTTTGTAAAGCAGTCAGCTTTGTCATTTATCCTTAGCTAAATAATGAATGGTACCATGAATAAACTTCTAATAACTAAAGTAATGCATATGTGTGACCTTAATTAATATCTTATGGATAATGCCTTCTATAAAAAACCAATGAATTCATGTTATGAAATTAACAAATAATCAGAGTTATTAATACATCAGCAGTAACTGTCTTAGAGATATTTTCCTAGACATTAATGCATATATGACATTAAAGTGAAATAAAGGTAAAAAGAAGGCACTAAATAGCTTACAACTTAGTCATAATCTGGAATTGTTACTAATTCTTCTGTGTTACCTGGTTCTGTATTATTTATATAATAAAATGACTATCTTGTAATTTAAACAAACATATTTTAACAGAACTTAAAACTAATTTCACTGAAACAACGTTACTTAGATATAACAGAGTACACCTAAGAGAACTTAGTTAACATTACTGAAACTGAACAGAAATTGATCTTAATAGCACTTAAGTTCAAATTAACAGAAGGTAAGCTTAGCATCACTTAAATTCAACAGAACTGAATTTTACCATCACTTAAACTGTACTAAATTAAAACATAACAGAACTGAAAATTAATATCAATTAAATTTAACAAAAGTAAAGTTAGACTTTATAGTGTTTCTTTAAAAGTTCCAGATACAATAAAATTTAACTAATTTTGATTCTGTCATTGCAAAAAAGTTACTGGAAATCTACCATACAACAGTTAAACATCGAGGTAAACAACATACAGGTAAACAACTGTTCTGTGACTGAAATAGCAGCAACATGGATTTACTGGAGGGATTATACTGCTGCAGATAAAATTCAAGGACTTAGTTAATTGTTCTCAGTGAATCGTCTCTCTGGTAAACAATCCTGTTAAAAATCACAGCTCACTGAAAACACAAGGTTAATTTTAACCAACTTATTTCAATGCATCCTCCAGGCACTAACAGCGGTGTGCCATAGCTTCAGCACTTCATGCAGGGCATGATCCTGCCATGCAATGGAGCTGATTGATGGCTCTCAGCAGGCACCAAGAGTGGGGGTCCCCACCGTGCAGGGGCCCAAGACAGGCTGGTGCCACCACCTGGGCCCAGGAAGAGGCGGAAGAGCTCTGATGAGCCAGGGAACCAGGGAGCCTCCAAGCCCAGGGGACCCACACCAACCACGGGGTCAGCCATGGGCAAGGAGAGCTTGGCTCCTTGGATGCATTCCATGGATCTGTTCCCAGGAACCGTGCTCAGGTTCGTTATCAGTATCTTTTCTAGTACTCCTGTTGCAACTGCTCAAGGTCTCTTTCATTTAGGGAAGAGATACAGGGTTTTTAACCCGTAATAAAAATTTGCTTCAATGTGAAGAAATTGCTCTAATATTTGTAAGTTACACTGATGCTACAAGGACACCTCGCCAGTACTCACAGTTCTGTGGTTTTTCGTCCAGCCAGCACCACTGTGTTTGTAGGCAGAGGGGAATGTTAAAAGCTCATCTGCAGAGTCCTTGACTGTTACTGAGGGGGCAGGGAGAGACTATTCTTTTCCAGCACCCTCCTGAGCTTTAAGAGTTTCTAAAATAGCTCTCCAGAGAGGTAAGACACCAGCCGCAATCTTATCACCTCTAGTCGCCCGTTCATCTCACAGTTCCATTGTGAAAGTTGTGCTGGTGTTTAATCCTTTAACATATGATTCTGCCCAGCATAAAATCAGCTTATGAAAATGAGAAGCAACTGATTTGCCGTGCTTCTCTAGAAGATTAGACATAAATTCAAAAACATGTTTCTCTTCTGAGGACATATTCCTGTCCATGTTTCCCACAGCCAACCTTCAAAACTGGAAGGAATGGTTGCCGACCAGCTCCTGCTTCCTTTCAGCAGCACTTCAGTTCCATGGGGCTTCCTGCCAGACGGCCAGATAAATGAATTGTCATTCCTCACACAAGAGCATTATTTGTGGGAATTTAGAGACACAGATCCTGCTATGCAAGCAAAGCCAGCTTATTACATGAGTTCACCAGTATTAATAGATCTCTAAGTTCCATACAAAATTTTCCAATGGACTGCTTTGTCCCTGTTCCCTTAGTAGCACAATCTTCTCGGTTATCATTCCTTTGCCAGCAATGTCCTTGTTACATCTTTTCTCATCAGAGTGACCAGACATGATGTCTTCCCTTTTGTTCTTGCCTTGAGTTTATCTCTCCCACGACTTCCACTGTACCAGGGCCAAGAGGTCTGTGGTGCTACCCAGCTCAGCTTCTGTAGCTATTTGATCTTCCACAATCAACCTCAAGACCTTAAGTGAAGATGTAGAATTCCCATAAAGGGAACTGGGGAAATCATCCTCACGTGAACCCCTGGTTACATTATTGCTGGGGAATGAAAAAGCAAATTTTTTTTAAATTGCTACAGGAACAATGTATTCAGTACTGAACACATGCAGAGGGAAAACTTAGCTTGGAACCTTTAAGAATTGTGGGTGAGACAGGGAGTAAAGAGAACAGGCCTTGTTTATGATCATTACTATTTAAATAAAGAAAACAGTGTGGGACACACCAATTTGTAAATGCCTGAATGCCCAATTCCCTTGCTGGGGAGAGATTTATTGAGAAAATTGGATGTTCAAATAACTTTCTGGGTTGAGGAAATACAAATTCAAACACCAGAATCAAAAGCCATCAAGGCAAAGATGTTCCAGGAATCAAAAGAATTTGAAGAAATACCCGAGGTAGTAGAGGATGCAGTTACCCTGTTTGTATGGGAAACTGAGATGCTTGGATTATCAAAAGTGGCCAAACTGGTGAGGATTACTCTCAAATGGGAAGACAGACTGGTAAAGCAAAACCAAAATCCTATCAAGTGGGAGGCAAGGAAAAAATTGGAGAAGCTTAGAGAAAAATGTTTAGAATATGGGTTACTGAAAGAGTGTGAATCAGAATTTAACACATCAATATTACTGGTTAAAAAGCAAAATGGGGAATATAGATTAGTGCAAGATTTAAGGGCCAGTAATAGAAATTACCTAGTAGTAGCTAATCTGTACAAACTCGTGACAGCACTGAAAGGGGAATATAAACCATTCACAGTGCTTGATCGTAACGATGCCTTTTTCTGCAATATCTCTTGACCCAGATAGTTATAAATTGTTTGCTTTTGAGTAGGGGTTCAAACACATGGTAGAAGGTGCATGCGTAAAGGGGAGGGAAAATACATTAATGACTTTTGGGAAATTATTATCATATGTATGTGTATTCTGGGACAATCAGTGAATACGTATGTAAAACAGAGTACAGTAATTTCACGACTATAAGGTGCACCCTTTTGACTAAAATTTCCCCTCGAACCCAGAAGTACACCTTATAGTCCGGTGCGCCTTATCTGAGCTACAAAATGGCAAAACTTGCCAACCCGGAAGTGCAAGCCGCGAGGGGGAGTGGCCCCGCAGCAGGGCCAGGCTATGAGGGGGAGTGGCCCCGCCGGGCTGTGCCGGGCTGGGAGGGGGAGTGGCCCCGCGGGGCTGTGCCTGGCTGTGAGGAGGGAGTTCTCCCACGGGGCTGTGCCTGGCTGTGAAGGGAGAGGTGTCCCATGGGGCTGTGATGGGCTATGAGGAGGGAGTGCCCCCATGGGGTTGTGCCTGGCTGTGAAGGGAGAGGTGTCCCATGGGGCTGTGCCGGGCTATGAGGAGGGAGTGCCCCCGCGGGGATATGCTGGGCTGTGGGGAGGGAGAGGTGTCCCGCGGGGCTGTGCCGGGCTGGGAGGCGGAGTGGCCCAGCAGCAACATCGGGATGTGAGGGGAACAGCGGCAACACAGGGCGAGCCTGCCGGCATCGGGTCACCCGGAGCGCCAGGGGACTCCCGGAGCAGCGGGGCCCGGGGGGCGCTCCACGGAGCAGCGGCGGGCATGCCCCAGCCCCGCCGGGTACAGGCCGGCCCGGGGGCCAATGGCTGCCGGGTGGGGGTGGTGCCTCGGCCAGCAACCGCGCAGGGGGAGCTGGGGGCGGAGCCTTGCTGCAAAAAAAAAAAGTGCGCCTTATAGTCCGGTGCGCCTTATCTGATCTACAATGTTGCGAATTTTGCTGATTGTCGACGGGTGCGCCTTATAGTCCGGTGCGCCTTATGGTTGTGAAATTACTGTATATAAACAGAAACTTTCCTCATCATGCATGGCATTTTGGAGGAGATATACTCCCATGCATCCTGCCAAATAAAGAATGCCTGCTTCTTAACGCTACATTAGTGTTAAGAAGTTTTTTAATTTTACTGAACTTTTGGTAACAAAGGCAGGGATGGATGTCATAACTGCAAGCGTGCCCAGTGGGAAGATATCCTTGGACACGTAACTTACAAAAACAGAATGACAGGCAGCACAGTATCTGGGAACACAGGCAGATCGATGCATGTCTAGGGTTGCAATGCTGAATGCAACCAAAAGTACATATTTTATTACCATCTGTTGAAACCAGGTAGGGCAGTGATCTTTGTCTCTGGGGGATATCTTCTGTTAATGGGCCATCTGGCAAAACCAGGTGGGGCAGTGTTCTTTATCTTTTACACAACCTATCCTTCCTCCAGGAAGATATCTTCTGTTAATGGGCCATTGAATCCCACTGCATTACTGAAAAAATTATATCATCCCATTGTGAGATTCTCCACCCAGGAGGAGGAGTCAAGCATTTCCTACCTAGATAAAATTTGAGATTTGGAACATCAGAGCAACCTTTTTCCACTGGATTCCAGAAGAAAACGAGACCTTTCCACATCATCACTGGACCTTCGGAGGAAAACTGCACCCTTTTACAGGACCACTGCTTCAATAGAATCACATCTGTCACTCCAGGAGGTCTGCAGCCACCATTTAATTTGACTGCTACCAACACCTTAACTGACAGGGTGTCAGGTTGTATTCTGGCTCTGTCAGTGTTTTGTTTATTGTATTACCACATTTTTAGTTTAATTTTCCTTGTAAAGAACTGTTATTCCTATTCCCATATCTTTGCCTGAGAGCTCCTTAATTTCAAAATTATAATAATTTGGAGGGAGGGGGTTTACATTGTCCAATTCAAGAGAGGCTCCTGCCTTCCTTAGCAGGCACCTGCCTTTCATACCAAGACAATGCATTGTATTATACCTTGTCCCAGGCTGACTGACAGCCTGCCTTTAGGCTGAACAAGAGGAAGGTAAGCCAAAATCCAATCTCAAGCTGACTTACATAAGTAACTCCAGATATGAAGGAGACTAGATGCTCTTCTGTGCTTGGGTGTGTTGGCTTTACACAACCTGGTTTTTGGTAGGGCGGGGGGGTGGCACAGAGGTAGCTTCTATGAGTAGCTGATAGAAGCTTCCACCACGTCTGGCAGAGCCAATCCCTGTTGACTCTGAAGATGGACATGCTGCTGGCCAAGGCTGGGCCAATTAGAGATGTGTTGGATTATGAATGCAGGACTCACAAGCTGAAAGCAAAATTAATTTGTTTATTGCAGAGTTAAGACAATACTTATACACTTAGTGTGAGAATCTCTGTTCAGTCTTTCGCATGCAAACTAGTTGCAGGCCTGTAATAAATCCATTGGCCTGACAGTTAGTTTTCTCAAGGTTTGCAGGCTTCAAAGAAACAGAACGCCTTTCCTGTTCTCAGATAGTGCGTCATCTACTTTCTCTCGTGCTTCTCAGTAGCCCAAAAGTGCAGATGGAGCTTTAGGCATGTGCAAAAATTGATGTATTCCCCAGTGTTTCCCCAATTTATACTTCAGTGGTTTAAAAAAATATGCTCTTTCAGATTGGCCAGTTGCCCCCCCTTACCATAACATAATAATTTATTATAGGTATCAGGGCCTTATTCAACATCAAATATGTTGCCCCTGTGTCTACTAAAAATTCCACCTTTCTCTTTGTTCCCTAGTTTAACTATAACCAGAGAGTCCTCTAGGGTAGGGCCCTCCGGTCCTGCTCAGTCCTCCTTTACGTGAGCTACCACCCCTTCCCCTTTTCAATCACCTCTCCTCTGTTTGTCACCCCTTTTTCGTTCTAGACACTGGTTCTTCCAGTGTCCAAATTTCTTGCAAAATGCACATTGGTCTTTTCCCAATCGGGGTGGTCCTTGTTTCGGGGGACCTTGCCCACGTTTTCCTTTTACTTCCTCATTTACTACTGCTACTAATTTTCCCATCCCCTGTTTATATCCCTCTTACCAATTGCTGAAAACTCTCCACACCTCGTTCAGCAAAGTCTCTAAGTCCTGGCTTGTTGGACCTGGATCTTCTGCCTGATGTCTCCTGTAGATTGCCCTAAAAATAAGCTTACCAACTCTTGTGTTCCCTCAACAGATTCAGGATCCAAGGTGATGTGTCGATGCATTGCATCTCGCAGCTGGTATAGAAATTCAGAAGGTGTTTGAGTGGGACACTGTTTAATAGCATATAGGGCTGACCAGTTTATGGTCCTAGGGATTGCTCTTTCCAGTCCCTTCACTATCACTTCCTGGTATCTCTTTAGCCATTCTAATCCCTCTGGCCTATTAGGGTTCCAACCTGGATCCTGAAGGGGATATACATCCTTAACATCCTCCTGTGTTGTTCTACAATCATTCTCAGCCAGATCCTTAGCCACCTTCAAAATCAACTGCCTCTCCGTCTCTATTAAAGCATCAAGCAGCAGCTGAAGGTTAGTCCAATCGGGCCTATGCTGTCTAATCATAAACCTCATTCTTGTAGCAACACCTATTGGATCATTCCAATAACTCTTATCCATCTTTTCCCAGGGCTCCAGATCGAATGTAGAAAAGGGAACTTAAACTAGCACTGTTGTTCCTTCAGAGGTTACTGTCTCCCTTAGAGGTGCTTGTATAGCCTCTCTTGTTTGTTTCTGGGTCCTTGATGCTATAGGACTTTGTGGGGAGGGCCCTTCCTCCTCACTGTCACTGGGGGGTAATGGTGGGTACAGTCAGGTTGGTTCTTGTGGTTTGGGAGTTGGTCAGGAAACTCCTGCCTTAATTACTGTTCTCTCAAGGGAAGATGAAACAGGGGATGAAGAGGGGGTAGAGGCTGGAGTTGATGGCAATTTCGAATCTACTTTGTCTTCCAGTTCTTGTTCCTGAGCTTCTGTATGGTATACCTTGTCAGGATGTATGCATCTTTGGTTTATTGAACATGTACAGTAATTTCATGATTACAAGCCGCACTGACTATAAGCCGCATCTCCGGGTGTTGGCAACATTTCGTTCTTTGTCCATAAATAAGCCGCACCTGATTTTAAGCCGCTCTGTCGTTCGCAGCGAGGACCCACATGCAACAAAGTTGCCAAATAGTAACAGAATCGCGGGATCTCGGGGTTTACTGGCTCGGCTCAGGCCGTGCGGGCTCGGCCTGCTTGGGGCTGCTGACCGGGCCAGGTGACCCAGCTCGGCGCTGCCGCTCAGCGGGGCTGCTCAGGGCTGGCTGCCGCTGCCACTGGGCTCGCTCACCCCGGCCCAGCGCTGCCCCACAGTGGCAGGCAGGGACGGAGCCCGCCGGCACCCACGGTGGTGGTGGCAGGAGGGGAAGGAGCCCGCTGGCACCCATGGTGGTGGCGGCAGGTGGGGAAAGAGCCCCCCACTCCCGCGGCAGCGGCAGGCAGGNGTGCTGCCTGAAGGAGTGAGCCCCCTGCCTCCCTCCCCCCCCACGCTGCCGACACGGAGCCTCCACTTGACGCGCAACAGAGTAACCAATTTGTAACAATCGCAAAATCCCGGGTTTTACTGGCAGGTGCTCGGCTCAGCACCCTGTCTGGCACTTCCGGGGTTGGAAATTTCAGAAAAATTTTCACATATTAGCCACTCCTGAGTGTAAGCTGCATTTCCGGGGTGGGAGCAAAATTTTAGTCAAAATGGTGCGGCTTATAATCATGAAATTACTGTACTGCAACATCACTTGGGTTTTCCCATTAGATTTATTATCTATTTAGAGAGCCAATACTAAAGGGTCAGAGGGTGGCCTAATCCCACAATCCCTTTGCCACTCAGGCTGATTCCGAAGGGTGAAAAACATAAGCATAACTAACCTCCTGCCATTTCTGTTCACGCCTAAGAAAAAAGCATTAGCTGTAACAAAGTTTCATAGTCAAGTACCATTTCACCCCCTCCTGAAGTCCATAAAGTGACCACCACTGTGTGCAAAACTTAACAAGTTCTTTCTTAGTTTCTTTACCGCTATAGTCCACCAGCTCTTTCCAATGTGTCAAAATACATCCCAAGGGACTACCTTTAGGAATCTCTTTGCTCTCACTTGCTCCCATGCTGAGAGTTCCTCTTCTCCCAATGCTTTTTAACCTTGTCCCAACTCTGGAGCTTCACCTGGTAGTAATCTGGTACAAAGGTATACTGAGCGCATTCAACCCTAAGGATCACTATTGATTTCTGTAGGGTTCCTGAAACCCCATTCTCTAATAGCTCAAATATTCTATTACTACCATATTCCTCCTGACCAATCGATAATAAGAACCATATAGCTATCTGGGTACAGTAATTTCACGACTATAAGGCACACCCTTTTGACTAAAATTTTCCCCCAAACCTGGAAGTGCACCTTATAGTCCGGTGCGCCTTATATAATGGACAAAGTTGTGAAACTTGCCAACCCAGAAGTGCGAGCCACGAGGGGGAGCAGCCCCACAGCTGCGCCGGGCTGTGAGTGGGGAGTGGCAGGGGGGCTGTGCTGGGCTGTGAGGGGGAGCAGCAGCAGGGCTGTGCCGGGCTGTGAGGGGGGAGTG
>PYHW01010039.1:70609-81055 GCA_013186435.1 Turdus rufiventris | reverse complement strand
CCCGGCCGCATTTCCCTCTCTCTTTCCCCATTGGCTGAGGTACTTGAGAGGCACAGACTTCCCGGAACGCCTGATACCTAAGATTTCCACTAATGTATAACCCCCCTTTTTAATTTTTAATTCTTACGGAATTCATAGTTTCCCCCCCCATTGTTTCTTTCATCTTCCAATACCCAGTTTCATTTTTACAGTTTGTTTGTAAAGGCAAATGTCTTTTTCCATTCATCAATCAGTGCAATCAATCCCATTGTTTCTTCTATCTCTCAGTGCTAGTCTTATCTACCAGCAGACCCACAGTTTGTTTGTAAAGACAAATCCAGCGTCCCTCTCACTGCCGATAAATAAGGACATCTACTGAAAACCAACATGGAGAAGGTTGTTTTACTCAGCAATTTAGTTTCCCCAATTTTCACTGGCAATCACTCTTTCCACTATCTCTCAAAATCTTGAACCTCAAGGCAGGCACTGGGGGAACCAAGTCTGTCTTATCGCAGGAAACGCACTGTTTTGAGACCATCTGAGGAACCTGTACATGAGTCCTGCACCTGGGGAGGCACAACCCCATGCACCAGTATTTGCTGGAGGTCCATCAGCTGGAAAGCAGCTTTGCAAAATAGGACAATGTGCCCTTGCTGCAAAGGCGGCCAAGGATATCCTTAGCTTGATATAGAGGAAAGCAGGATTTATATTTGTTATAAGACAGTTGTGTAGACCACTCAAAGTGCTCACTGTCCCCGGGGGTTCAGGGCACCACAGACCACCCTTGGGGCCATTCCCTATTTTTCCAAAAGACAGCTTAGCATACAACTGATTTTGAAACCTCAAGCCAGTAGTGCCAAATGCAAGCTTTGTATTGTATTTTCTTCCAGGAGTTGTGCAGCATAGAAATGTCTGTAATGGAAGTGGGGCTTTCAGCACACAATGTAGAATAACTTCTCTTGGTTCTGCGAAATGTCATGAAAAGTTAGGCCAGGCCTGCCCTGCCCTGGCCAAAGGAGTAATTTGACTGGAGGGAGAAGCACCAAAAAGGCACAGGCACTTTTGGGATGGACTTGATGTGGTAACAAATAACAAGAAACAGTACTTATAGCTACTACAGCCTGTTCTGCGATCTCGTAGGCCGCCCTCAGGGTCGCAGCACTACACGGGGCAGATCCCTCCGCGGACTCGCCAAGGTCGGATCCCTCCGCCCCCCGAGGGCACGCAAACTCCCTGAGACCCGGTAAGCACCAGCTCGACGAGGGCGGACCCGCCAAGGGGGCGGGGACAAGCGAAAACGACAGACTAGGCAGCGAATCGAAAAGCAGGAACGGCCGGCGGCGATCTGTCAGCCCAATGGGCGCTGCGGAGGGACTGTCCACGTGGAGGAAGTGCGGGGACGGCACTGGGCGTTGTTCTTGCCTGACCGAGAGTATTGGAGTGCTGGGTTGTCCGGTGTCGTGGCGCCATTATTGTCTTCCTAAAGATAATCTGCAAAGCACTTCCCCGGTACCATCAGCGACGAGGACGAGGAGGTAGCAGCGGCTTTGCTCTGTGCACGGTTCTTCTTCCCTTCCCCCACCTCCCTCTCCCTGACCCGAGGACCCCGTGCGCGGTGCCCGGGAGTGCTTCAGGGTGGGTGGCGGCGCTGCTGCTGCGAGTGGGTGCAGGGACGAGGGACGGACGGGTCCTCTCTGGGTTGTGGCACTCTCTGCTGCACCATCCCCTAAGCTTGTTCGGTGCCGCACCCTCAGCCGTCCGGCTGCCGCCGGCGTACTGGGTTGTTGGTGCTGTCCGGACTCGCTTCGCATCCCACCCTACCGTACCATGTGCGCGCGTAGAGAAGGGCTTCCGATGGTAATGTATTTGGTGTTAGCCGCAGACGTTTGCCGCATTATGTCCCTTTGGCACTGCGAGTCGGACAAAGTTTGCTACCTCGTATAGGATGATAGTTTTGAAAGTTTATTTTAGGCGCACTCAATCTCCTCGGGGATTGTGTGTGTGTGTGTGTGTGTGTGTGTGTGTGAACAGTGAATGTCTGAGTAATGAGCGTAATGAATTGGGTTTGCATAGGAAAAATGCAGGTCTCGATGTGTCTCGTAATAGCATCAAAAAGGTTTCACAGCTCTGCTGTCCTGGGCTTTGGTTCTGAACCCCAAATTGGACTAGGCAAGGAATAACAGGTTTTTCTTGTTTTTCTTTTTAAAAAAACAGTTGAGAAACGCGTCATCCTGCAGGCTTCAAAAGCTTCCCAGATCTTGTTTCTGTGGGGAAGTGGGACCCTGATAACAGCATGCTTGCAATGGTCACGGGTGCTGGTGCTGGGAACGAGAGTGATCTGCTTAGACTGGGGGGAAAAGCAATGCAGCCGTTGCCTACACGATGTTAACTTTAAGTTAGTATCTCACATAATTTAGTTATTAAAATGCTGAAGGTTAATAGGGATGCCTTCTGCTTTCGAAGGTAGGGTTTGCATGTAATATAGAAGACAGACTCATCCTATGCACTTGCATGCTTCCTGTCATTGTGTTTGTTTAATACTTGAGCTCCCTGTCCTGTGGGAAGTAAATGGCCACTGCTCTTCCACTTAACTAAACTCTTTGCTAATTCATTTAAGTCATTTGTCTCCTGCCTCTGCACGAACCACATCTAATAGAAAAACTTCTTAGGATTAAAACATACTGGAGGTTGCTAATCAAAAGTAGTGGCTCATCTCTTGCCTCCATCATCTTGCATGCTAAATCCCATTTCTGGAACAGGCTTTGTAAATATATTGTATTTTGGATATAGAAATCATTACTGTCATGCAAGAAAATCAGTGTTCAGGCTTGTGTTTTGGGTATGTGGTAATCTGCTTCTGTAGGAGTTCAGTGGGGCAGGTTGATTTGCTTAAGCTGTTACCTTTCTCAAACTGGTTGTTTCAACTGTTTACTCTTCTTCCAGTGACTCATGTTCCATGATCTTTCACCCCAAGGTGGGATGCTTTTCCTAATCATGCCTAAGGAGCCAGTTTTTGAGTTGTCTGAAGCAGAAGATTCTGGTAAATCTGTAAGTATTGTGGAAGCTTTCTGTATGCTAAACTGTACCTCTGGTTAGTTCCTCATTATCTAGACTCTTTCTCATCTCCCCTTTTCCTCTTGATAGGACACAGTAGTCTACTTTTGGTTTTGTGGTGCTATAATCTTTTGCCTCTAACTTGTAATGGAGTTGAGCTTTTTGACTAAAAGCAGTAATATAAAGCAGTGCTTATCCCTGGGTATGTATTTCTGGTGCAAAATGCAGTGCTTTTTTGGAGCACAGTCTGGTGCCTATTACCATGGTTTAGAGTAAGAGTAGTAGTACTTCTAACATGGGGAAGAGGACTTGGGGATTTAGGCAGGTCAGGGGTAATGAAGGAAAAAGCTGGTTGACAGGTGCTGGATGCTTTGCTTTTATTTATGGAAGTCAGGTTCAAAGACTTTGCAAACCCATGCAAAAGGCTGCCTAAAGTTTATTTTCCACCAGGATTGGTTATGTTTCCGGAAGACACAATGAGGGCTTTAACCCAGAGACAAAGTCAACTTCTGTAGCTGTTTTGTAGCTTGTTACTGTCTCTTGAAAAAAATTGCCTAACTCCTTTTTTCCCCCTAAAGTGTGCATAATTGGTCTTTGTAGCTTTGCTTGGAAAGTGTCAGTTGCGGGCAGTTGGACTGACATTAATTTGAAGTGCAATGATTGAATTGCTAGGAATTTGCTAGCTGCTTTCTTTGGGTGGTTCTCTGCTCACTCCTTCCCTTCCTGTCCTCTCCCCTATTTGTGTGTTCTTTTTTTCTTTCTATTTTACCTATTTATAAGTTTGTACTTCCTTCTCCAGCTTCTTGGGCATGTAATGATTGTTGGCGAGATGTGTGTTGCTCACCTGGGCCTGACCAATGGATTCCGGATGGTTGTGGATGAAGGGCCCGAGGGTGGACAGCCTGTCTATTGCATACATCTACCCATTCTGGGTGGCCATCAGTTGGGCTGGCCGCCTGGCTAAGATTTTGGCACCACAAGAATTGCTGCAAGTGTACAAATTGCCACTGAATGGATTTCGTCTCTTGCCCGTCAGTCTAGCCGCTGTTGATGTTTAATTCTTTGTGCCATGTGTCTGTGGAATAAAAGCTTTGAGCAGCAGTTGCACAATAAAGATTTGTCATGGGGATATCACTTACAGTCTTGCGCGTCTTACTGAGGGGAAATAGTTCTGCAAGTTCAAATGGTGTCTCCCTGGACTGCTAGTATGTGGAATGTTTCAGTCTGGTATCAGCATCCTATTGATAATGATTTGCCTGTTCATTTGAAGCGCTTAGCTGGAAGTGCTTAGCAGTCTCCTGCATCTGGTAGGAAGCAGTCTTAGCTCTTTGGCAGTTTTGGCAGTATGTTTTACTTTTCATCCTATGTTGCCAAAAATTTCCTTCAAACTGGAGAGAGCCAAGGATTATAAAAGTGTTTTACTGGAGAATCATAGGATCCTAGAGCAGCTCAGATTTGAAGGGACCTCAAAAGATCATCTGGTTCAGCCTTTTGTTTAAAAGGGATCCTAGATGAGATTATCTAGCACTCTTTCCAATAGTATCTTGAAAACCTTCAGCAGTGTGGACTGGTGCAACCTCTGCCCATTGTTCCTTGTCTTCTCCATGTGGCTCCATGTGAAGAGAGTCTCCATCCTCTGTACCTTCCCTTTAAGTACTGTAACACTGTGATGAGGTTCCCCCTAAGGCTAGGCAGGTTCCTAACATTTTGCAACTAATTCCTTTGTCTTTGCTAGTCTTCATGCGGCCTCTTGCTGCTTTTAAATGTTGCTCTAGAGCTTTCCAATCGTGGCAGTTTTCCCAAGCGCAGTTATCTGACAACTTAGGACTTGGACTTATTCCCTGCTTCTGTAAGTAGTCAGTGCTATTGCTTGCCATCCTGCCTACTGAACCAATTTGCTGTGTGAATGAGTGTTTTAGGTCACTTAAAGAATCACTGGCAAAAGTATTGGCAAAAGTAGGTTTAATATAAAAGTGAAAGCACAACAAAGTTTGTTGGCAAGGTTTACTACTTACCAGATAGTTAAAGCACTCAGAGAAAAATCAAACTAAAATCTAAAATCAATCAATCTAAAATCAACTCAAAAATTGTCTATGTTGAGGCTTGGTGGGGGGAGATGGAAGGGTATGGATAAAAAGGAATAAGGAACACCCTCGGGGTGAGTCTTCTCCTTGTTGTTCCTTGTGTAGAAGAGAGCCTCTGTCTTCTTTGTAGCTGCCTTTTGAGAGCCAGAATACTGTCATGATGTTCCTCCTGAGCCATCTCTTTTCTAAGGGAGAAAATACCTAAGTCCTTCAGCCTTTCCTCACATTCTCCAGCCTTTTGATCATCTTCGTTGCTCTCCTTGGGAACTTCTCTCATCTGTCTGCATCTTTTTGTTGAATTCTGGGGACCAGAACTGGACACAGTGCTCCAGGTTCTGCCTTCAGGCGCGGCCTCTGGGAGAAGAGGCCAGGGTCTGCCCTATGCTGGACACAGCTAGTTTCTGCCAGCTAAGCTCCAGACTCCTTGAGGGCCAAAACTGAGCAACTCAGCAAAGCTGGTGGCACCCCTGTGTAAGCATATTTAAGAAATAGCAAAATGCTGTCAGGGGCAGGTACTTCCCTGGTGCACTTGAATCTGGCAGGTAGCTTTGTCCTGAAGGAACGTTTTCTCCTTATTTTCTCCTGACCTGTTGAGGAGGAGTGGTGAGATAAAATCTGGTTGGGCCCCTGACAGGCAGCCAAGATCTGGCATCAGAAAGCCTAAAAGGCAGGTTCATCCATGTAGAAGTAGAAGGGGATTGGTGGTTTAGAGACATAGCGAGTGGGGTAGGAACAGGATGCTTTGGAAGTAACAAGTTGCATCAGTATCTGGGGATCCAGTCACTTTGAGTGGGGGAAGTTTCAATGGAAAAAATCCATCTTCCTGAGCAATAAGAGGTTCTTGTAAGTAAAAAGGATGTAGTCTCCATTTTTTTTCAATTGGTAATACAAGTGGCAACAATCTGGAACTCCTGCATTGAATGCCACTGAGCAGAGTGCTGAGTGCTCTGTGTGTGTGTCAGATACCCAGGACCAGCTATAAAGAGGTAACGGAGGAGATATGAGGTTGGTCTGGCTAAACTTGATTAAGACAGGGTTTTACAGAAGGCAATGCCTTGAGGATGTGAAGGGTAAAAGGATAATATGTAAGGTTGGCGATGTTGTTCCCGACCCTTTTGTTTGGAAGGATTGGGACTGAATGTTGATTTCAGTGAAGGGCAGGTACCAGTTCATCTTCTATAACTAATTTCAGCAGCAAAGGACACTCAAAGCTGAGTACCAGGCCCCAATGATGCTTTATTGGGTGTGGCTGAGATGGAGTTCATTTCCCCACAGCAGCTCTCAGTGCTGTGCTTTGCATTGGTAGCTAGAAAGGTGTTGAAAACCCACCAGTGTTTTGGCTACTGCTGAGCAGTACTGTCACAGCATCAGCACTGTCTCTCCGACAATTCCACCCTATCATCAGTAGGCTTGGGCTGGCAAGATCTTGGGAGGAGATGCAACCAGGACAGCTGACCCAAATTGGCCCGAGGGATTTTTCATACTGTATGACATCAGGTGAGATATAAAAGCTAAGTAAAGGAGGAGGAAGGGGAGGCATTTTGTTATTTACAATGTTTGCCTTCTGTAGCAACTGCTATACTTGCTGAAGGAAGCCCTGTTTCCCAAGAAGTGGCCAGACAACTCTTGCTGATGGTAACTAGACAACAATTTTTTTTCTGCATCTGCTTGTTTGCACACCAACTTTCACTTTTCTTTTAGTAAATTGCCTTATCTCAACCTGCAAGTTGTTTTCCATCTTATTTTCTCTCTCCTGTCCAGCTGAGAAAGGGGAGTGATAAAGTTGTTCAGTGGGTACCTGGCATCCAGCCAAGGTCAACCCACCACAGATGTTTTTGATGCCATCCAGGTGTTGCAGGAGAAGAGTCAGACATCACTTTGGCAGATCTGATCAAGTAGCTTGTTTATTAAGTTCCAGTCTTATTTGTTTAGCATTTACCTGGACCAAATTTCATATAGTTCAAACAGGACAAGCGCATCTGTGACACCAGCTTTCCCCTAGCAACGACCCCAGAGCTCTGAAGGCGATAGTCAAGGGCATGGAGGCCCAGGGGGTGTTCTCCTCAGTTCTGCTGCTGAGAGGAAAGGGCAAGAGGAGGAGGGCACTGATAATGTGTGTCAATAATTGGCTGCGGAGCTAGTGCTGGCAGCAGAATTTTGGTTTCTATGAGCGTGGGACTGTTTCTGGATCAGCATCTGCTTGGGAGAGAGGCGCTCCTCCTCACTAAGCAAGGCAAAGGTATTTTTGCCAGAAGGATGTCTGACCTCATTAAGAGGGCTTTAAGAATGAGGGCAAGGGCAGGGAGAGGAAGAGAGTAACCAGCCACCCTGTGAGGGAGTGATAGACCAGGTCAATGAGCAAAGGGCAGGGAAAGCGCTCTAGTACCTTGAAGTCCCCCTTAGCACCCAAAGGCAGCAGTCAATGTCATAGCTGCAAGCGTACCCAATGGGAAGATCTGCTTAGACAAGTAACTGTGTTAAGAGGAGCTTGACAGGCAACATGGTGTAAGGCCCCAAAAAATGTTGTCGACAAGACCCTTAAAAGGGCTTATGATTTTTCATGGACTCTGAGATGCATGGCAGAAATACCAACAAAATATTCTCAAGAGGTCAAAACAACAAAAATCTTTACCGGTAACTTCAGACAATCAGCGAACTTTGGAAAAAGTTTAGTGACATTCAATCAACATAAAACATTTCACAAAGCATTAACTTAGCCCATTTAACTTAGCAAACTCCAAGTCCATCTGATTTTAAGTTACTCAAAACTCTGAGAACAGGGAATTAGAAGAAGAAGGAGAAAAAATATAGAAAGGAACAAATATAACTACCACTCCTGGTTCCAGTGATGTCGCTGGTTGGTTGGAAACATATCCTGTAAACCATGTCATTGCTTGAAACACTATCTTAAGCCTTGAGAGGCACCTTTTTTGTGACATGGTACTCCAGAAAGAATGGAATCAGACATTGGGAATAATTTTTGAAATAACTTTATAAACTCTTGGGCAAAGAAACATGCAATGAGTGGATATATCACATTCTCTATCACCCACAAGCCTCTGAGAAAATTGAGAGATATAATGGACTGCTGAAGACTATGTTAAGAGCATTAGGCAATGGGGCATGGAAGCATTAGGATGCAAATTTAGCAGAAAGCACTTGTCTGGTTAACACTAGAGGATCTGGTAAGCACCCTGGTCCTGCCCAAACAAAACCCATAGATAGTGTGGGAGGAGATAAGGTCCCAGTAAGGGAAATGTCTAGGGAAGTTGTTGGGGATTTCTCCTCCCACTGGAAAGGCAAAGCCATTCGTTGGATTGTCTTTGCCCTAGGACCTAGGTGTACTTTGTCAGTGAGAGATTTAACCTTGGGGGAAAAAATAATCTATGGTGTAAGTTGTATGTTGCAGGAATGACATGAACTGATGAAGAATGAATTTTGCACGGAGCAAGGAGAGTGCGATGATGACCTGAACCGGGCCAGTGTCAATGCCCAATGATCAGGTATACTGCTTATCCTGTCCTGACCACCCATCCTGATGGAATGGAGCCAAAGTCATGGGTCTGGAGGGATGAAGAATACCCATGAAATTGGAAAATAATATATATTTGTGAAAGGACAGGTGGATAGTAGTTAATAAAAACGTATGTATGGTATAGAGATGGCTTAAGGATGTAGTTTAAGTTGTATGTGTGGGTAAGAAGGGATTGCTGTAATGAGAAATAAATACAATGGAACAGTTGGACAATATATAAATTATGTGGGATCTGAGCATGATGCAAATGGTATGGAATAAGGGGTGGAGATTGTATTGGTTCTGACTGAGCTGGAGTTCATTTTTTCGTAGCACCCTCACAGTGCTGTGCTTGACATTAGTAGCTAGAAAGGTGTTGATAACACACCAGTATTTTGGCTACTGCTGAGCAGTGCTGTCTCTTTAATGTTCCCCTTTCCCATCAAGGGTCTGGGAGTGGGCAAGATCCTGGAAAGGGGACACAACTAGGCCATCTGACATAAAGTAACCAAAGGGATATTCCATACCATATGATGTCAGCTCAGATTTAAAAGTTAAGCGAGGGAGGAAGAACAGTAGGCATTTATTATTCTACAATTTTGCCTTTCTGTATCAACCACTAGGTGTGCTGAAGCCTTGCTTCCTGGGAAGGGGCTGAACATTGCTCACCAATGGGAAGTAGAGATTAATTTTTTTTCTGTTTGCTTATGCGCTCAAAAATTTTAGTGCTTTTTTTCTTGCTATAGTAAACTGCCTTATCTCAACCTACTAGTTCTTTTCTATTTTATTTTTCTCTCCCATCTTGCTGGGGAGTGACAGAATGGCTTGGTGGGTACCTGGTGTCTAGCCAAGGTCAAACCACTGCATGCACTCCTTGTCAAAAAATATGCTTTAAGGATAGTCCAGTTTTCAATAGTTAGGCATCCTTTCCTTTTAGAGTCCATAACCTTAGAGGTTCAAGTATCGTCATAACCCAAAAAAATATACATGTCGCAGATGACCATGCTTATTACTCTCACCATCCAGGTTTCGGAGGCATTCCTGAGACCCATACCCAGGGACAGAGGAAAAAGTCAGTGGGCACCATGGGATGATTGCATTCAGTAAAAATTCTACTATACAATAGTCTAGATTGCCTCAGGGGTGGGGGTCAAAGATATGCCAAAACTCAAGTCATTCCAAACTCCTCAGTATATTATTTCACTCAGGGTCCTGGGTTCAGACCAAATGCCTTTCCTTCTTTACCAAACCCTTCACTGGTTTTCAAATCTGAAATCTTTCTTCTCTTTTGTGAGCTTAACGACTTATGCCTTCTTTATCCACAGCTTGAGAGAACTTTCCAGCTGCCTCTTCAGCTCCTCTGTCAGCCCATTTTTTCCCTCCTTCCAGGGCCCACCAACAGTTTGACATCCCCTTCTTCTATATACAGTAATTTCACGAATACAAGCCGCACGGAGTATAAGCCGCATCTCTGGGTGTTGGCAAACATTTAGTTCTTTGTCCTTAAATAAGCCGCACCTGAATATAAGCTGCTCTGTTGTTCACAGCGAGGACCCACATGCAACAAAGTTGCCAAATAGTAACAGAATCGCAGCATGGCGGGGGGTTTACTGGCTCAGCTAAGGCTGTGTAGGCTTGGGCCGCTCGGGGCTGCCGACGGGGCCAGGACGGAGCCCCCCCCCGCTCCCGCGGCGGCGGGCAGGGACATAGCACCCCCGCTCCCACGGCAAGCGGGAACGGAGCCACCCCTGCTCCCATGGCGGCGGCGGGGGGCAGGAATGGAGCCACCACCACTCCCGTGGCAGCGGCGGGGGG
>PYHW01010039.1:19958-30244 GCA_013186435.1 Turdus rufiventris | reverse complement strand
TTATATAAGGACAAAAGAACAAAAAGTTGCCAACACCCGGGAGTGCGGCTTATACTCGGTGCGGCTTATAATCGTGAAATTACTGTAGTACTCCTACTTTGCCTGCAGCAGAGTAGTTCCCTAGTCTTTCAAGTAGACTCAATCTCCTGGTTGGAACTCATGCATTGTGTGTCCAGTCCCATCAGTCTGGAGATCACCACTGCTCGCTGCAAATCCTGTAAAGTTTTGCTATAGGTAACAAACGAATTAAGCCGAATTAAAATATTAAAATAGCAATTTTAATTTTTGCGACCGAAAATACGGTCCTGGGAAGCCACAAACAAAAAGGACAACACCGAGCCCGGATTCGGAGCTGGGTGAACACCCAAAGATTATCTGGCCTCTATTGCACCAGGTCCCCCTGTGTTCACAAATGCCGTCCTGGGCAGTCCGTTTTTATACAGTTTTTCTGGCCTGGGGCAAGAGTCCCTTTTGTTTCTGCTGTGGACTCTCATATTCAGATAACTTCTTTTCTTGGTGCTGCCCAGGACAAAGGTTCTTCCTGCGCATCGATGAATCCTGATGAGAGTTGGGTCTGCTCCATATTGAGGTGTAATTTTCCTTGGGAGGGTTGATTTTTGCTTTGTTTTGGAATGTAATTTTTCCCGGGGAGATGATTAGATTTATGGGAACTGGTATTGATATGTGGTTCTCCTGGGGGCTTCTCAGCTTGTCCTGATGGGTGGTACCTGACATGTTCTTATCACTGATCTTCTCCTGATCGGTCTTTAAGCAGTTTCAGGTCTGCCAGCTAGGTCTGTTAACATGTTACTCAAGGCTTTTTGTCCAAGGCTCCGGGTGCTGGAATCTGGTGAAGCAATCCTTTCCTGACTGTGGCTAAAAGTTTCCTTATTTCTTTATTTCTTTATTTCATATAGCCATTTTATATCACATAAACACGAATTACAACATAACATATATCACAGTTTTACTAAGAGAAATGAGGTATTTATTCAAATCAACCCCTCTTTTTACATGTGTGTTTCCTGGAATGTGTGGTACTTAGTAGAGTTGACCATGTAGCAGCTCATAGGGGCATATTTTGCTGAATTCTAATTTGAGGTAGAGCAGAAGGTAAGACAGACCTTTATGAAGGAGGCTTCCTGACATATTTTACCCAATTGCAATTTGACTGAAAAAGTCATTTGCTCTTCTTTGCCACTAGCTATGGGCTTATACGGTAATACTAATTTGAAAGCAAACTAGTGGGAGTTTCCAAGTCAAAACTACAATTAAATAGGAAAATTAAGGCAACAGTACAGAAACATTGGCTTAAACTGACAGAATCAGAATACAACCTGACACCCTGTTGGTCAGGGTGGTGGTAGCAGTCCTATTAAATGGTGGCTACAGTTCTCTTGGAGTGATGGATGTGGTTTTGTTGAAGCTGTGATCCTGTAGAAAGGTATGGTCTTTTTCTGGATGTCGAGTGGCAATTATCAAGCTCTTGTTCTCTGGGAATTCAGTGAGTAGTGCTGCCAGTGGTATTGCAAGCCTCGATTTATATATGGGTAGGAATGTTTGCTTCCTCCTCCTGAGCAGAGCATCTCACAATAAGATGATGTACAGTAATTTCACAATGATAAGGCACACTCTTTTGACTAAAATTTTGATCGAAACCCAGAAGTGCGCCTTATAATCTGGTGCGCCTTATATATGGACAAAGTTCGGAAATTTGCCAACCCGGAAGTGTGTGCTGCGAGCCAAGCCGCACACCTCGAGAGCCGCAAGAGCCAGCCGGTGCCAGGGGCGTGCAGGAGGACCGGGGTCCACAGCAGCACGGGGAGGGTGTCTGGGGCTGCATTTAAAGGCTACGCCGATCCGTGAAAAATGTTTGCAAATTGAACACCTGCCAGTAAACCCCGTGATCACGTGATTCCGTTACTAATTCATTACTTTGTTGTGCGTGAATCCTTGCTGCAAAANAAGTGCACCTTATAGTCTGGTGAGCCTTATATATGGACAAAACTTGGAAATTTGTCGACACCTGGAAGAGCGCCATATAGTCGTGAAATTACTGTAATTTTATAAGTCATGCTGTGAGACCCTGATGGCCCATTAGCAGAGATAGCCCCCTCAAGGAAGTTATCAGGGCTTACTTATGGAGAAGATAAAGAAAACTGCCCCACATGTTTTAACAGCTTATGAAGATGATAATATAATGCATACTTTTGGTTACATCTTACACTGTAACCTAAGACAAGGCAGTATGAAGATCCCAAGATATTCCCAAGGCTTTCCTAACCACTTCTGTAATAAAGTGGGAACTGTGCATGATGCAATTCCTCCAAAGCCATCTTCCCCTGATCCCTGGAACTTGCTATAATAGATAAGGTCTCCTAGATGCCAAGGCTGAGCCAAATTCCTTAAGAATTTGGTCACTCTCTAACACCTTGGAAGATAATTGGTTAGAAATTAGTTTGTGTAATTGGTCAGTTTACCTTTAGAACTTTTGACTTAGATTGGATGCTGATTTTTGTATAAACTTTTTATTGGCTGTAGTTTGAATCCCCCTTGAACCTATAAATATGACTGTCTCCCCTTTGTCTCAGAGAGGTGCTGCTTGACCACCCTTCGCATGAAATAAAGATTCTTGTGGAACGTGTCGAGTAAGGTTTCCAGTCTTTCTCTGCTGGCTAATGTAAGCTCCTGAGAGATGGCTGATCGATATTAGCACTCTCAGGTCCTGGTAAAACAACTACCAGGGACAAAAAGAAAGCTTACAGGGAACCTCTGTCTGGCATTTCCAAAAGTACCCTGAATCTAGGAATTTTTTCATTCAACAGTATTTTAGTCACTTCCCTAGCCTGGTTGGTGTAAAAAGGGAAGGCTTCTGGCCACCCAGAAAAGGTATCCACCAGAACTAGGAGGTATTTATAACCCCCTTTTCTGGGTAAGTCAGTAAAATCAATCTGCCAATATTCACCTGGAACACTTCCAGTTTGTATGGCTCCTAACATCAGTTTGTTAGCCATGTTAGGGTTGTTTCTTTTACAAACTATACACTGTTGTGTTCTTGATTGTGCAATCTGAGCCATTTTAGATCCAATAATGGATTTTTGCAAGTGTTTCAGAAGTTTTTCAGCACTCCAATGAGTGGCCTTGTGGTCACGATCCACTATTTCACGCAAGATCCATTCTATTTGCACAGTTGGAGTAACAGCCTAGCCTCATGGATAAAATTTTGCTTCTAGGGTTTCAGTTAATTGACAGTCCCCAGCTGTTGGAGTGTGTAAAACAGAAACCTCTCTGAGTCCCTCAGAGATAGATGAGAATGCAGGGATTAAATTAAAACCTTTAGAGAAATTAAAGTGAATTAAACTACACAGACATGAAATAGAAGTGTAAGCTTTAGTTTTAAGTAAGTAGAAATATTATTAACTTTCATAGATATGAAGTCTTCGTAAGTAAGAATATGCTTTAAGTGTCTTAAGAGAGCAAAAAGCCTTAGAATCTAGTACAAAGTGCAAGCCTTGGTAAGAGTTCAGAAACTTAGCCCCAGACATAATAAAAACATAGTAAGAGCATTGATTACATTTTTGAGATAGAACAGATAGATCCATTTATGTGACTAGATAGAGCTATATGTGTAAGTTATATGTAAGAATTAACACCACTTTCATACCATAGAACTAGAATTCTAATAGTTTTTTAAGAAATGCTTCAGGTTTGTGTTTTTAACTTACTGGGTAATTAACAAATAAAAATCCATGTAATGGAGTGAGAGCTCACTCTATTCCTTCACCATCATCATCATCACTACCACTACATGGGAGAAGAAGAACAAGAAGAGAAGAAGAAAAAGAAACATCAGGGAGTTCCTACCTCTGCTCAGGACTTTATACCAGGCAACTGCTTCTATTTGGGACTTTATGCCAAATAGCTCAGCACACGGACTTCAACATTTCGGACTCTTGCATTTGAGACTGATGTGCCTCTGTAATAAACAACTTTACAGCAACCAACCACTGCTCTTGTCTTTTTGAAGACCTAAACCCATAAAAATCTAGACATATGGTGCCCCATTTTAGGTGGCAAAGAAAAGCCTTCAAGCTGACCGTCGAGACTTCCTCAAAGAACTGAATTAAAGTGTTGTTTGGATGAAAACAGAATCCCGGGAATAAAAGGTACACTTAAAGCAAGAATAAAATCGGAAACCCTAATGCAAGTAACATTCCAGACCCCAGATGGACTGGAAAAGGGACAGTGAATTTAATCACCTACTGTGTGGCAAGGTGAGATTTGGGGTTATGCTAAAAATGGGAAATAATATATCTAAAGAGCAGAAACATATCTTTGATAATTTAAAATCTTTATTGATAAATAATGGCCATAATGTCTCAAATAAAGAGCTAAAACATCTCTTAATATATGCTCAAAATAAATTTCCCAAAGAGATTCCAATTCTGCTTTAAGTAAATCTCTGCACGATCAAATCGGTCTTAAAGTTTTTGATGATACAACCCGGAGAGATAGAACAGCTGCTTTTCTATTACCAACTTGGATATTAATCATAGAAGTTTTAAAGAAGCCACTTACTAACCTTTCAAAAGTGGAAATTGCCTCATTCCCTTCATAAACTGTGGGCAAACACCAACTTACCCTGGTTTGGGCTCCACATAGTCACAACTATATCTCTACAATTTGCAAGCCCTTATTTGAACACGGGGTCCATCACTAAGGTTACTGTGGCTATTATCCGATTCATTTTGAGGGTTGATCAGGTGAGGAATTAATGGATTTTTAACTTCCTGTGGAATATGGCCACATTAATCCAGAGGTATTGCACTCTATCTGTGTGGTTTTGGGGTTACTTCAGTAATGGTGCTTACTGTGAGGAAGTGACAGCATGGGAAATTTTCTCCCAACCCATCACCCAGTTTTTTAAATCTACCCCACAAGTTTTCAAGGGGTTCAAATCTGCTCTAAATGCTAATAATATCATACAGTGGCTGGTGTTACTAATATGCCTGTTAAACCTGTTCTAACATTCAGAGATAAGGGGGGATTGACTTGGATAACAACCCTCATACCTAGGGATGCTGCCCCAGACCCTGATCCTGCCCCACAACCCACCTCAGAAAGGAACCACCCAAAGGGGGTAGGAGTTCTGGTGAAACTCTTTAGAACATAATACAAAACTTAAATTGGGCAGGAACAAAACCATCCTTTGTTCAGTTTTGGGGGCTTGCCTTGCAGCTGCTATTGAAACCCGCCTTAAGCAAAAAAGTCGGGATCACCATGTGATCGTAACTCCTCCCTGTCACAAGCCTCGGGGATCCCATCACTCGCCATCCCCCGTAGCCAGGGAGAACGGCTCCAGAAACCAGCTGGCAGCACTGTCATCGATGCCGCTTGAGCCATGTTTTGTAGATGCAGGGGCCCTGATTTTCCCACCGTGAGCCCTCTGCTCCACAGCTGCAGCGCCGGTCCATGCAGCATTGGTCTCTGCGGCACCGATCTTCGCAGCTCCGGTGGCTCCTTCCATGCTGAGAGTCTTCCAAATGAAGACTGCAAGCTTGCGCCATGAGCCGAGAACTGCAATGGCAGCGATGAATTTTCATGTGTGCAGATTTTGATTTATGGGAACTGGGTATTGAAATGTAGTTTTTCCTGAAGACACTGGTTATCTTGATTGAGGGTGCTTATCGAGTATTCATGGCCGGGGAGTCTTCTGGACTGCCTCATAACGAGTCACCTCCGTTGGGGCTGGTTCTATTAACTTGCTAATGGTGGCTTTGTCAGTGGCTGCAGCACTGGAATTCTATGAAGCAATCTTTCCTCTTCGCTGTGGCTCAGTGTTCCTAAAGTTACTTTATTAATTTCTTTATTTATACAAACATGATTTGTCTCTCATAAAACACTAATTACTGTATAACATATATCACAATCCCTCCCCTTCTACATAAACATATTAATTTGTCTTCCCTTATCCTTTTCCCTCAATCTTCCTCTGATTCTCCACTACTATCCCACTTTTCTAGTGATTTTTCCTGACAATCTTGATAAGTAAACTTATCCCTTTTTATCTTTTTCTCAAATTTTGCTAGTGCCTCTACTGCATTGGTCTTTATTTCTCTTTCTCTTAATTTTATTATTTTGGACGTTCTATTACCCACTAGCCCAGAAGCGAGTTCTGAATCCATAGGCATGGCTGCTGTTTGCATACCTTGCACTACTGAGTGTATCAACCTAATAAAATATGGTATTAGACAACGTAGAAAGATAATTCCAGTTACCGAGCAGAGTACAAAAAGCACGAACTTTTCCCACCATGCCCCCTCAAATAACTGGTCCCACCAAGATGCCTGGAGAATGGAATTACAGTAATTTCATGATTATAAGCCACATCTGATTATAAGCCTCACTTCTGGGTGTTGGCAACATTTCGTTCTTTGTCCATATATAAGCCGCACTGGATTAGAAGCAGCACTTTCATTCGCAGCGAGGATCCACATGCAACTTTCACAAAGTTGCTAATTAGTAACAGAATCGCGGGATCGCAGGGTTCACTGGCTTGGCTCGGGGCCATGCGGGCTCGGCTCGGTGTTGCCCTTCCACCAGGGCTGGGCGGGTGCCGCTCAGCTCTGGGCTGCTGCGGGCTCGCACTTCCCAGTTGGGAAATTTCCGAACTTTGTTAATATATTGGCCACTCCTGAGTGTAAGCCGCACTTCCGGGTTGGGACCAAAATTTTAGTCAAAATGGTGCGGCTTATAATCGTGAAATTACTGTACATTTCTGTAAAGGCACATGTGCTACCTTTTTTATTTCTGCAGCAAGTCCCCTGATAGTTTCTCCATAATTGTCAACTTCTATACAGCATTTTGCTTTCCACAGACTCCCCCTTCTTCGGCTAACAAATAATCAAATGCTCTTCTGTTCTGATACACAAAGGCCTGCATCTGGGAATGCTGTTTGGCCAATAACTCGAGGGCATCTGAAGTGTGGTTTGACACAATCTCTACTACTGCCTGCAGCCTTATCAGTCTGTTTAACAGGTAAACTGGAGTTCTGTATCCCCAACTTCCATCCTGTGCCCATGCTGCAGGGCCATAATATTCTATTATCCTTTCAGCTGGCCATTCTTCCCCTCCCCCAGTTTGGCTTCCACCCACATCAGGAAGTTTCCTTTTCAATTCCCTCTTTTCCCTATTCAAGGTCTCGTAGAGAGGTACCCCCAACAACCCACTGTCAGATCTCGGCAGGGTAAAGAAAACAGGCTGAATCATCCCCAGAGTTCATGACCCTTTCCATTTTCGTGGCAACTCACTGTATGCCTTCTTCCCACATATCCAGTATATTCCATGGGGGGTTTTCCATATAATTTCTGTGTTTCCCGGTTCAGCCCAATAACTACTTAGTTCCCCCAGTGATTGGTAAGGATTAGCTCCAGAGCCTTTGTTCCGGTAAAATCCAATCTTGTCACTCCATACACAGCTGTTTTTTCTTTTGCAACTCCAGTACCCAGCAGGGGGTTCTGGTTGCCAGATCTTGCTTTTGTTAGTTGAATTTACTGCTAGAGTGGATATACATGGGGTGTACCCCACCATCTGTGTACACTCCTTTCCCTCCTAACTGATATAAATTGTTCTAATTACCCTCTTATCCAAGACCCAACCCTCAGTTCTTTGGAGTGTTTTTGAGATTTTTGTATTATCACCTCTCAGGAGCTGCTCTGTAGTTAAATTCTCACCTTTCCAGGGCCACTTTTCCACTGATTTAAGTCCTTTAAAAATCTAGCAATTGGACAATCCTAATACAGTTGCAATTTTTTGCATTAGGTCTATAAACACATTTTTGTCTGAACCCGGAAATTCCCAATCATTATATTGTTTTTTTAGTTGATCATACTGCTCACTTGGGGTTCTTAATCTTTCTTCCTTTAGTCTCATTTTCTTCATTTCTGATTCTTGTTTTTTTTTATTTCTAAGGCTACTCCCTGTCCCATGAAAAACAGAAAGTGTTATCGAATTGTGCACAAATCCAGTTGTCATTTTCTTGAAGGAGGTCTATGATGACTGGTCCACTGTTAGTGATGAACCTGTTCTCATACCTCAGATTCTTGCCTACCCAGTACGTCTTGCCCCCCCATGACACATATCTTTAACTGAGTATGGTCATAGCACAATTGATTTACTTGAAAGCAAGCCAAAACCACTGACTTATTTTTTTCCTCCTACCCACACCGTACGATTACACTGATCACATGTGGGAATGGGTGCTTGGTTTGCATCTCTTTTCTGAACATTGTGAGTGAATGTCTCTGACTGCCCGTTCCCATATCTCACCTTGAGGTTATAGCATATTATTTTTCCATCTAATTCACACCTTGCATACTGAGTGGTGTTAAAGGTACAATACTCATCTTTTCCCCTATTGGTGCAATTGGCTGGAGCAGGGTATGCTGGGGTGTGAATCTGTGGGCATTCCCCGCACTCATCACTGAGGCTTTGTTTCACAGGGCTTGTGGAACTCCTTGGGTGCGCATTAATTGGTTGGCACATGACTAGGATCAGGCTCACTAGGATTCCCCATAGGCGTACTTCTCTGCCTTTGCCTACGCTCACTGGGTTGCGTCCAGCAGCGAGGTACGCCATCCTCTTGGTAGCAGAAGTATTCTACTAGGGACCAACGTCCAGACGGAGTCGCATACCACCTCTTAAAGGCACTCCACGTAGATAATTTGACCGTGTCTGACCTGCAGGGTACTTTATTTGACTTTCGACACTCTGCTAGAATTTCAGCCCTGCAATCTAGTTTTCCACTAACCGGGTGCCAGTACAAGAGAAACCACTCTGGAGAGTCTAATTCAATGAGATTCATGTTAGTGGTAAGTATGAGGTCTTGGTCAGTCAGAGACAGCTCTTCTTGGAGACAGTGCACAGGCCCCTAGGTCTAGCTCCCCATATACAATGTGTAACCCAAACCTTGTGACAAATTTTGCATCTGAAATAAATAAACGGAAACCATGCACACCCAGGTATTATACCCCTTATTCGATCCCTGTTGTTCATTTACTTGATTGACGCAACTTTATCTTGAGGTCCCCAGGAGAGGAAGTCTCTTGCCTTGTCTTGATCCTTTTCACCTAAGAAGTGTGCGCCCAGCCCTTTTCTGCCGTTCGGACTGCTGTGTCTGTGGTCAAAAGGACAAGAAAAGGACCTTCCCAGTGAGGAGAGAGAGGGACCTCTTTCTAAGTTTTTATAAGTACCTTACCTCCCGGTTGGATTTTGTGTATGGCGAACCCCAAAGGAACATTTTGTGTTATAGTTTCCTGTTTTTGCAGTTCCTGCAAATTTTTAGTTATTGCTATTAGGTAGGGTTGTATTTGTCCATCCTCTATCCTAGGATGTACCACCGGCATCCCATGATCATAAGGCATTCCATATAACATCTCAAAAAGAGACAACCCTGTCTCAGTGTGAGGCAAGGTTCTGATATTTAATAATACTAAGGGGAGGCATTTTGGCCAGGACATTTTTGTCTCTATCACATTAATTTTGATAGTTGAGCCTTCAGTGTCTAATTCATTCTCTGGACTTCTTCTGAACTCTGGAGATGCCAAGGGGTGTGATATTCCCACCGAATTCCTAAGGCTTCAGCCAATTGTTTAATAATTTTTGAGGTGAAATGCATTCCTTGATTTGAGTCTATATAATTGATTATTCCATATCGGGGAATAATTTCCTCCAGAAGAAATTTCAATACTGTCTGGGCTGTAGCCCTAGAGCTCAGGAAAGCTTTTACTCAATGGGTCAATTTGTAAACCAGTACCAACAAAAATTTATATCTTCTAACCATTGATAATTCAGTAAAATCCACTTGGACCCTTTAGAATGGATGGTATGCTATAGGGCGACTTCCTCAGATTACCTGTAGTATCCTGGCCTTATTACAGTAATTTCACGACCATAAGGCGCACCGGACTATAAGGCGCACCCGCTGACAGCCAGCAAAATTCGCAACATGTAGATCAGATAAGGCGCGCCGGACTATAAGGCCCACTTTTTTTCTTTCTTTTTTTTTTTTTTTAGTGAGGCTCCCCCCAGCTCCCCCTGCGCGTTTGCTGGCCGAGGCCCCGCCTCAACCCGGCAACCATTGACCTGTACCCGACGGGGCCAGGGCATGGCCGCCGCTGCTCTGGGGAGCGTCCCCGGGCACGGGCATGCCCGCTGCCGCTCCATAGAGCGTCACCGGGGCCTGGGCATGGCCGCTGCCGCTCCGGGGAGCATCCCCGGGCACGGGG
>PYHW01010038.1:12920-33682 GCA_013186435.1 Turdus rufiventris | reverse complement strand
GAGATAGGGAATGTTTCCTGTCACCTACATGTAGACAGCTTTCATGTAGGGGAAAAAAGTTAAAGAAGCAGTAAAAATAATCCTCTGTGGTATCTGCATAAAACAGGGTTGGTGATTACAGTTTAAGCATTTTTTTTTCTGTTTATGTAAGTAAAAGGAGAACTGTGACAAGCTCTTTAAAGCATGAATACTGTACACTCCTGGGATGCTTGTAAAGACCTATTGAAGTTGTAAGCTTTTTCTCCAAGCTCAGTATTATTCCATAAACACTAAGGATGGCATTCTTTCCCCTGAGGGGAGAACCTGTGATAATCTATTATATTTTCTGATTTTGAAAAGAAAATAATGAATCAATTCTGTTAAATCTTTGGATCAGTTTGAATGTTGGTCAATAGTAATGATTGTTTCCTTGCAGTTGTGTGCCCTAGCACATTTTAATGTCAAATAATAGGCACTGGACTTCAAAGCTGTTCTTCTAAATTTTAGTCTGTACAAGAAGTGGATTTGGTTTATTAAATTTAATAACAATATATCAGTAACTCCCCATCCAGTGTCATATGTACATCCTTGGTTTATACTTGAAGATTTCTATACATAATTTGGTCACTGGCTTTATGAGATGTGAAAATCTACTTTTGATTTCAACACACGTTCAGCCTTGTCAATGCACTTGGCTCACTATTACAGTCCCTGTTTAGCAGATGAGAGAGTCACAATCCATGTGGCCATAGGCAAACTTCAAGAGCTCAGTGAGAGCCTGGTGGCTTCTGAACTCACCAGAACAGTTTGGATTTCAACCTTACCCCCAAAGAAATCCTACTGTGTTTAGTAGAGTAGCATAAAAGGGAGGAAATGAATATATTCCAACTCCAATGAGAGAGCTGAGATCAACATCTGCTGTGCTCAATTTAAAAGTTTGAAACATCTAAATACTGTCATGATGCGTGCAAGTTGCTACTTGTTTCTCACTCCTTTTTTGGGGAATAACTTTACTCTGAGCATCCCTAGAAACTGCAAGCCAGACAGGGTAATGGCTTTTTCCAAGGTATAGGTTAATGCTTATCATTATGCTACTCAGCAGTGCTGAAGGCCGGGCAATTCTGTCTCAGCAGAAATGGGTTATTAGGATTTTTTTTCTGGAATAAATTTAAGAATTGAGACTTAAACCAACTATTTATATACAAAGAAACAGAATGGTAATTTTTGCAAATGCTCATTTCAGCTTCCTGTCTTGCAGAAATGTGTGCAGCAGTTTAGTGCATGTGGACTCAGAAGTTTTCGCTGTTCAGCCTCAGAAATGAGGCTACTCATGTCTAAGCAATTAGATGTGTTCCTGCAGAACACACTGTCAGGCACTCAGAGTCACTGTGCCAGACTGTCCTGAGGGAAGGAGACAAAACATAACGGGAGGGAGCTAGAAAGGGCCACGCTGCCATGCTTTTCATCTTTTTTAATATGGTGATTTTCAGGACATTCACCCGTCATAGGCGCCTGAGTTAACAGACCTGCAACCCTACACATTCAGGGGTTAAATCCTCAGAACAGATTGCTAAAGCATGTTTTTCATTTGGCCTTAATTACGCAGGAAGGTCAGTGTAATCATAGTTATTGTTTACACATCTCCTGGCATCTGCTCAAATCCATCTTTTTGGCTACTTCCTGGAAGAAGTTATAGTATTTTAATTTCTTGGTAGAGTGATGTTGTGTTAGTACATTTTGTAAGAATGGATGTTCAGGTTGCTGCCATTACTGTTTTGGATACTTTTATTACTGAAGCATCCCTTACTGTAAGTACCATTTACCCCCCCATCCCAAAAAGGTAGGCTACTTCCAGAAGTACACTCTATTATAACAGCCCAATGAAAAGCACGATAATAATCCAAATACTTCTTTTGCAGTTACTGTTTTCCAGCCTCTAAGAGGAGGATGAGATTTACATTTTACCTCTTCCCCTTTCGTTGACTAGAAAAACAGCATGATCTATTTCAGAGTTATAAACTCCAAAGTCCCATCGCACTAAGAAATATTAAATCCATCCAATAAATTATCATTAGGATAAATGAACGCACTTGAAGCAGATCTTGAAAGACTATTCAGGTTTCTCCCAGAGAGCTAGTTCCAAAGGAGTTCTGACCTTCCACTGATATTCATACCTATTTCTACATGGTGGTTAATTTCAAGTGTAACTGTGAAAGTATGTCCCCACCCATAAAAACATTCCTTTCCCTCTTCAAGGAAAGATCTTACACTGGCACAGATTTTCAGCCCTCCAGTCCCTAGATCACATAACATCTAGAAATCATGTCATATTTATGTATTCGCCTCCCACTCAAGAGACAGTCAGGTCAACAGCATCTGGAGGGCTGGTGGATTTGTATGCAGCTAATAAAGACAGTAAGACATGCAACCTGGAGAGGAGGTGCAGTTGCACAGATATTCCCATATAGCCACTGCCCATACAACCACAGCATGCACATAATACCGCACTATATATATGTCTGTATAGATCCTCATATGACAAATATGTCCAGCTCTTGACTGAGAGAACAGAATAAGGAGTGATCCCACAACTGTAGGGAAATGGGAGACAAGTGTACATTCTCCAGCACCAGAACTAGATGGTTCACAGGTTTTCTTTGGGTTTTGTTTTTTAGTCTTTTTAAAACATTCAAAGCATATTTTTCCTTGACAATAGGAAATTATAAAGGCAGTACTCATCATTAATTCAAGTTTACTTCTAGATTCAACACTTACTTAAAGGTAGTTTTGTTGTTGGAAAGATTATTTAAAAATAAAATAAACTATTTTTCAAATTATGTATTTGATTATTTTGCATAGTTTTAGCTTTTGGAAGTGCTGAAAATGGTTTCAGTTGATACTAAGTGACATATTTTGGGAATAAGATCTGAGAAACTTAATCTTTTTCTAACTCTGAATGACCTGTTTTACAGCTGGAACCAGGATTAAAACAAAAAACAAACAAACAAACAAACCAAACAAAACATTTAAAAAAAAAAAAAAAAAAAAAAGAAGAAAATAAAAAGTTAAAAATCTGGAAGCAGTAGACAAGTTTAAGAGCTTAAGAAAGGACTATGAGAGTGGATAAGTTGAGCATGTCATGGTATCAGCAATGAGAAGCAGGGAGCAGCTTTGCTGTGTGCAGAGGGAGCAGCTTTGCTGTGTGCAGAAGACTGAAATCTGTAACTTGTTGCATGTCTAAACAGTCCACTTGAAAAAGCAAGTGAAAGGTTTGCTGAGATAGCAGAAAGCCTGAAAAAAAAAGACTCCAAAGCAGGAAGAGACTGCAAAGCATTTTAGATTTTACAAAGAAAATGAAAGAGAACAGAAAACTTTTCAAACCACAGAATTCTGGGCTCTTCAACTGAGAATTATCAACAGAGATGCTGGAAAGCTGCATTTGCAACATGTGGTGTGTTCTGCAAATTATTATCAGGCAGAAATCATCACATACAGAACACATGCATTCATACATTAAACAGTTTCATAGAAGCAATATTATTCCTCTCAAGAACAAACTGTAACAATAAAAAGAATCAAAATTGTGACTGTCATCAGTTGTCCTAAAAAGTAAAGCTCCTGTTTTATGGCTACTATTTCATATCATAAAAGCAAACTTCCTCCTGCTGATAGAGATGAATTGGTAGAGAATTGCGTAACTTCTCCACTAAGTCTCTTATTCCAAGCTCAATAAATGAACTTGATCAAGGATGTGCTGCTTCACTAGTGCCACAGCATGACTGTCATAACAAATATATTTGTGTGTGTAGATATACAAAACTATATGAAGCTACATAGAACTTGGTGTCTTCCAAAAATGTACAAATCCTCATTTCCCATGAAAGGTTGTAAAAAGTAATATACACCCTGTGCTAAGTTACCAGATTATAAAAAAGGATATTTTGGGCTTTTCAAACAGAACAACAGAGAACCTCAGGTAAATTAATAAAGCACTGAATGCCAAAGGTTTGGAAAACCACAACCTCCAGCCAGCAAGGAAAAAAAATGAAGAAGGAAAGGGGTGTGTTTCAGGATTGTGCCAGGACCTTAGGATTTACCAACATGAATTGGTTTTGAAGAGGGAAACATGTTTTCCAAATAGAGGGAAAAGTCAGATGTATGATTTTGGTATTCTGAAAGCCTTGAGTAATTTGCAAAGCCAGGAATGAGAAGGGAACCCACCAGTAATGGAAAGAATTATGTTGTCCATAGATATGGTGATTTCCATGTGAAGCACTAGCATAAAATCATACATGGATCATTCTCTCTTAAAGCAGAGAGTATATTTTTTTCTTAGGCTGAGGACTATTCCTTCAGTACCTACCTAGATCAAGCTTGTG
Source organism: Turdus rufiventris (assembly GCA_013186435.1). Lineage (NCBI taxonomy): Eukaryota > Metazoa > Chordata > Aves > Passeriformes > Turdidae > Turdus > Turdus rufiventris. Next base: position 29,324 of record PYHW01010038.1, on the reverse strand, counting down.
TGTAAAGCAGACCAAAGATGAGCTCAAGGTGTTCTTCACAACCAACACACATTTGGACCCTTACAGTGTTGTTTCAATACAACAAGAAAATATTATCTGCACATACAAGCTGTTGCAGGCACTGAGTGTTTCTTGGAAATAACCAGTCCCATGAGAGCATCTCAGAAGATATTTGCATCCAAATGCAGTCTTTCGTTAAGTAAAATCTTTCACATTAGAAAAAAATGCAGCTTATTGTACATTCTGCTAAACAAGGCCATTGATGATGGATTGATAAGATAATTAAAGCTTTTATCCAGGCCTTTAAAACCCTGACCTACTGTAGCCTACAAAGAAACATTGAGCACAAAGATTCTCACTGAATTCAAGATCAAGCAGTCTCGGATACTCACACAATTTTCACATGGAAGAAAAAGTCCTTATAAAATAATCCTGAGCTAATACACAGAGACCAGAAATGACACCTAGAACGAAATGCACCTGCTGCCTGATGGAGATTAATTAGTGCCTAATGCATGGGGGGAGGGAACCAAAGACACTTTGTGTGTCTTTGTGGCAGAGTATCCTTTGCCCCTTGACAGTTCTGAACAATGCAGTTCCACTGTCTTCTGTGGAAAACACATCCACACTGCTACCAAAAGGAAGACCGGTGTGTGTACCCTCTTGAGGGTAGTAAATTCTTATTTAGTGAGCAAAGGTATCAATATATGTTTTTGTTTTCTGAACACTCTGTAGCAATAGCAAGGTTTTAACAGGCCTGATGTCAGTATGGCTGGGTTTATAGGCATCAGCTGAGAATTTTCCACAATGACAGTCATTCAATGCACTTTCACCACAACTTCCCAAATGAGGTATTTCCTCGTCATCTCTGTTTGACCTCTAAAAATATGTTTCTCTGTAGTTTCTGTATTACATAGACATTTAGTTTTGAATTATTTGTTCCTTTTTATGGGTAGTTACTTAGAAACAGGGTGATCAGTTCATGCAGAAGATCCTGTATGTTAAAATAATACATATGCCCTTAGGGTGAATTCAACCTGAGCATCAGATTGGTGAGATAATTGGCAGATGATTTAATTGGATTGTTCCTCTGTCTTAATCCTACATAAGGTTTATAATATTTTTTTTCTTTCTTTTTTTTTTCTTTTTTCCAAAATGGTTTTTCTTCAGCATGGCCATTCCTGGGATGAAAAGGGGATTGTTGACTTTATCAACAGAGTTACTACAACGATTTTCAGAAACTGATTTTTAAAAGGGTTTGATTAAACTTCTTAAGACTCCCAAGGGGACCTCGAGAGATATTTCAAAAACAAACATCAGTTTTTATTAAGGCCTCCTTTAAGAACCTATGTGTTCAGCAGGCTTCCACTGGAATTGCCTGACTTGTATCACAAGTTAGAAACAGCACTTCAGAATCTGCATTCCTCTGAGCAATCAGAAATGAGATACAGTCATGCTAAAATTCTCAACACTTAGATCCAGTTTACCCATGTAACTCTCAGCTACCCCATGCAAAGCACAGGTTCTTGGTTGCTGAGCAGAAAGGAAAAGCTTACCTGAAAGAAATATACATCATTTAAAAAGGAAAGTCTTAATTGTTTGGGGCTTTTTTGTAGATTTTCATAGGTAATTTTTTCACTAGAGCATTCCAAAGGATGGATCCAAACCACACAAATAGATTGCCATTCCACTTTAGCTTATTTGGTCTGCTATTTGAATGTGAATTTTCCAGAAGACTTTGGGTCTTGGAGAAAAAGGTTCAGTTTGCCCACACCAGGCTTTTTAAAATAAATGCATTCCTACTCATATGTATGATGTGTTTCCATTTCAAGACAATGACAGTGGGACAGTGGGCTAGAAGTGGGTTTTTAAAATTTTTTTTGTGGTTTTGTTTGTTTGTTTGTTTGTTTTTGTTTGCTTGTTTGTTTGGGGGGGGGTGGGGTTTTTTGGGGTTTGTTGATGATGAGGATGAGGTTAACAAGAACTGATTTATTTCTCAGTATGCTTTCTCAGTTTTCGAGCATCCTGGTATTAAAGGGAAAGGTCAACATGAATGTATGTGTTGCTAATATTTTTTACCCTGTGCTATGCATGCTCTTTCAATGTCTGTCATGTCATGTCTGCAGATATTTTCACTGGATCTTCATCTATTTTCTGCCTCAATTCATAAAAAGGGCACTCAGTGGTGGTATGAAAACTTAAGAGCTGGAATGGAAAGGAAAATAAAACAGTAAAAGAATGTCTTCAGTTTGCACCGGCTTAGTGCTTGTTAACTGTTGCCTCTGATTTTATCAATAAGAGGAAGTCATAGGGGACAACTCAGAAGGGCTCATTCAGAAGTACACAAAGTGCCAGCTCATCTCAAAAGGGTCTACAATGCAACAATTTAAGAAGCAACTTTACAGTGGTGCATAGTTTCCATGACTCTTAAATTTGGATTTTATGATGAATCAGGAAAAACTGAGTAATAAAAGTACAGATAGAAAAAAAAAAAAAAAAGGAGCAGCTGCAAGAAGCCTAAGACAACAAACATTTGAAGGACATGCCCAAGTATCTTCAACAATCATACACTGAGCAGCCCACCCCTTACAGACCTCACCAACTGAGAAACTCAAAAAGAATTTACAAACAAAACCTCCATCCACAACAAAACAAGGTAGAAGTAAAACAATAAATAGGATTACACATAGTAGCAGGAACACAATAGTTTGTGTTTGTAACAGCTCTTCAGTTCTTCACAGGTAACATGCAGCAGCATTTCCCTGACTTAACACTTGGGATTGGAGAGCTGACAAAAGGAAAAAGAGCAGGAACAGTGAAAAGATCAGACAAAACAAATTATTTTGCAGTTAGACCTCTTATTTTTTTATGAAACAGGTAAGGTTTTGCTCTGATAAAGTAGTCATATTTTTATCACGGATTTGACAAGATTTGCTGGAGTGGCAGCCTAGAAGCTCAATGGGGGTTAAACAACAAATATTCAAGTCTGCTTTAAAATGGAAATTATAAATTGGAAATGAGATAATCCTTTTAAAAATTAGGTAGTATTTTCCAGCAGTATTTATTGAGAAGTACTCATTCACTCCCTATTTGAACATTAATGCTGAAAAGACTGGTCACTTTCAGTATGGAATACTTCCATAACACTCCTTTTAAAAGGCTGTAATTTATACCCTGGGAAGTGAGCCATATGTGTAACAAGGAGTAGAAACACTGTTATGCTTTTCTTTCTGTACTGGTACCACATTAAGTAACCTCTGCCTCTTCCCATTTACCATGCACACTACAGTGGCAGCAGCCTTTAAGAGAGCACAGAACCTTTTTGCTGGGTCATTCCAAGTCCCAGAACAATTCTCCAAAGCAGCTTATTATGTCACCTTTGACTGTGTTACTGGCACAGGCTGAGGAGGTGTAAGGGCAAGAAAAAGAGCAGAAATAAAGAAAACAGTACTTGAGCTGACACTATGGAGACAAATGCTCAACCAGTGCTCTCAGTCTCTGGGACTGGGGTCTTATTCCATCAGGATGAGATGGGGATACTCAGAATGCGTTTTAGCCTTGAGAAGCGCACTTCAAATTCCTTAAACAGGGCAACACTGATTTTAACGACCATATTGGAGTTCAGGAAAAAGGCTGCAGGGTTTTACCACATGTTTTCTGAGCTTCTTTTCAAAGAAATCAGAAGCATGCTAGTTAAGTGCTTGGTAATGAGGCCTTCGGCTCTGTTGTTTTGCTGAACAGTTTCTCTAGGGCCTTGCACATCTTTTATATTACCTGTGTTTAGATTAACAAAGAACTGTGCAGGCAGCCCTTGTTTACCGCACTTAATTGCAAAGGAGCAGACCTGACTGTGGTCATACCCACTCTGTCTGTCCTGCAGGGCACTGTCCCCACCAGGGTGAGAGCCTCCCTATAACTTCCTGCACCGGGAGGAGGGAAGAGGTGGAGCCCCTCATTCCTCTTTTGCCGGTTCCCACCCCCTCAGAGGCAGTGGTTCATGCTTCCCAGAAATGGCTCCAGGTTTGTTTGGGTACAGAAAACTGCTCATGTCCACAAGCTCAACCAGCACAAGGACTACACACAGAGCTAAGCTGCTCTCTGCCCCATAAAGAGAAGTGATCCTCCAAAAGAAAGGGAACAGAGGAGTGAGCCCTCACAGACCTGCAACATCTGAAACTCCATAAACACCTTTAGCCACAGGCCCCTCTGGTACGGTTCTGCACTCCTGTAGCCCGGAAATCCCATGGTTGGACTTGCACAGGCAGGACCTGCTTGTTTTTAGGCAAGCAGGGATGGATTGCTGTGGGGGATAAGGAGGCAACCCTGGTGAAGTGAGGTCTCCAGGACTAAAAGTGAAAGTCCCGTTGTTGCACTCTCTGATAAGACCACCAACAGCAAGATTTCCTTTCTATTTCCTTTCTATCACGTATAACCCAGCCTTAACTAAATTAACTGTTTCAGTGTTAACATTAGAGTTCAATGCCCTGCTGCTGGAACGCATTCAGATAGTACTGAATGCATTCAGCCAGCACTGTTTCACTTATACACAAGCTCAGCTTACCTGAGAACTAATTTTAAATTAAACCTAAACTGAACTCTGTCCTGGCAAGACTGCTGCTGAGAGCTGAGCAAGATCGTTTCAAGTCAGCCTGTTAGAAGACCGCACTTTTATTTGAGGTCTGTCTCCACGCTTGTCCTTGCAGGAGCTACCCCAACCATTCATCAAGGTTTGTATCACTCCGGGCTTCAAAGAGCCAAGCCAGCCATGATATCAAGCCCTGCTGCTCCTTTGTAGCGTGCCCAGGCATGCTCAGCACACGCTGACAATGAGCCCTGTGGGGACATGCCAAGGCTTGCGTTGCAATTCTCCCCACCTGCCTCCAGGAGACAATTTAGCAATCTGAGGAAAGAAAAACAACTAACTCCTACACAAGTGGATTTGTAACAGCACTGGAAATACTTTAAATATTAAAAATAGAAATTTGTAAAAGGAATTTTTCATGTCATCGTGTAGAGGAACCTTTAAAGGCATGTATGTAGTCAGTAATTGCTGCTGTCACATAAAGGCTTAACTCATGCTCCAAAATTTCAGTTCATCAATTTAAAAACTACAAGATGTTGGGCTCTCCAGAGTAACTTTCATTTGGAGATATTGATTTAATCCCAAATGGCTCTTCCCCTTTAGCAACTCAAAATAACTCATAACTTGAATTTACCTCATGTTTTAAGCCTTAAGGCAGCATCCATCTGAGAAGAGGAAATACTAGTAAGGTAAGCAGAACAGAAAACACTTTTGTCAGACTTTACAGATACCAGGGATTGGATTTTTCCTTTCTGCAAGCCTATTTCCCTCTAATACAACAAACATAGCTTTAGGCAGAGGCATGTAGAATGGTTTCCAAACTAAGTAAGTTTCAGAGGTTATGTGAGCCTTAGAAATGTCTCTCAAATACCATCCAGGCTAAGCAACACCTGCCTGTGAAATGTAAACAAGAGAAAGTCTAAATTAGGCTGAAGAGAGACCTGGACTACCCCCCTTGGACTGCTTCTGAAAGCTGAGCAAGTGCTTTTAAAGGTACCACACACACTTCCCTCGGGGCTACAGGGAAGCACAGCCTTGCTGGCTTCTTCATCCCATGAATCAAGTACAAGTCCTTACTTCTGCAAAACACCAATCTCTGACTGTTCTAGTTTTGCTCTGTGTGTGCATGGTGTCATGGACTCCTGCTGGTTGTGGATCGAGAGATTGAGCATTCATTTATTATTCCCATGTTTCCTGTGGTTCAAACCAACACCCAGTTTGAGGAAAATATATAATCTTTACTGGTTTTAGTGTTTCTCTCAAGGTAGAAGAAGCATGTCAGATTCTGTAGGGCAATTCTAGAAATAGTCTGCTTTATCTTTAGCAGAAAAAAAAAAAAAAGAAAAAAGAAAAAAGAAAAAAAATATTAGAGTGTCTAGCTTTTTGATGTTCAGGTGCATAGCACAGTTTTCTGGACAGGTAACGTATGTTATCTGCAGTTACAGAAGCACTGGCTATGCATGGATTCCTTTTGTTCTACCACTCACTGAACAGGGAATGAAAAAACACTGCCAAAAATAGTGGGGGAAAGGGAGGAAGGAGGGAAGGGAAACAATACAAAAACCCTGCACAGTAAGTAGGGAGGCATGGCCTTGTCACTCACATAATGAAAAGGTTAACATGAAGATTGGTAGCACAGAAAGGTTCCATTTAAATATCCATGGTGTTTAAGTATTGTTCTTCCAATCTGATCTGTCAGAAATCTCCTTCATAATTTCATTCTCCACAGAAAGATACTAAGTAGAACCTTCAGAATTATGTTGCTACTTTGTTTGAAAACCTTCGCGACAAATGAGGTCTGTCAGCCGCACAACAGCATGGCTTTCTGACTCACAACCCTTCTCTGATCATAGCTAACTGATCTTCCCTCCACTTCCAGTCCAAATGTCGATTTGTCTGTCTTCAATTGCTCACTAGCCTGAAAAAGACTGCTTTATAAACACTGAGTCAATCTTGTTCTAGGGTTAATACAGCAGCATGATAAAATCTGGAATGATATGGACTTTTTTCCTCCACCAGCTAAGTCTCTGGGGCATTCTAAGGAATGAAATATTGCTAAAAGACCATCACACAAAGAAAGTTTTAAAAACAGTTTTAAAAAACAAAGAGCAATTCAGCATATACATCACCCATGTGGAGCTGGTGGAGATGATTTGGCAAATGCAGCATGGAATTACTTAAAGCTTGCCCACGGCTTTTTTCTTTTCTTTCCTTTTTTGAGGGGGCTTATTTTTTATTTGGTTGGTTGGTTGGTTTGTTTTGTTTTTGTTGTTTGATAGGTTCGTTTTTTTGGTTATTTCTACTTATGCAAAATGACCATGGAAAACATTAGGCCTAGGTTGTAATTAATACAAATTTGTAATATAGGAAGTTATTCTTTATTTCTACCTGTTGGTATCCAGCTTAAATAGCTTGATTTGCCAGGTCATCTGTCTGAAATTAATGCCATTTCAAAGATAGGGTATTTTCTAAGGTAAGATGGAAAGAATTGAACACTTCACTAAATTTACAGTTGAGTGTGGTATATAAACTTTAAAAAAAATAAGCTTCTATAATTCCCTGTTACAAAGATGATATGACTAAACAAAATTACACAAGTGAGGCAGGAAAAGAGATAAAGATTTTGAAAGATTCATTTTTCTGGCAAAAAGTAGCAAACCTGTCACTTAGACAAGTTTTAGTTAGCTAAAGAAACATTTTCAAAAGTGCAAAATTATCTCACTTAAAATTATTAACAAAGAGAGGGTTCAATCAAGACACAGCCATAGAGAGGGAAGAGAGTGCAGCTACCCTCTTGCCATGGGATGGGGAACAAAGAACAAATTTGGTGGTGCTGAGGAAACAAGGATGATAGCTGCAATTCACCAAACCTCCCCCCTGCCACATATACATCATTTATGCCAGTGCTTCAACCATACCCAAGAACAGACGTTTACATTTGCATTTACAGTTCTATTTTTTAAAGTAAACTTTCGAACATTTGGAGTGAATGACCAAATATGTCACACATTAGTCTCCATGTTCTATGTCCTCACTTCACAAATAGATAATTATTACCAATTACTCTTTTAAAAAAGAAACCAAAATCCCCTAAACCAATAAAACATCCCATGGTTGGTAACTATATTGATAAAAGTACTATTTCTGCTGCTGTCTTCTAGATATATCTAACACCAGAAACTAAAGCATAAACTAAAAAGGCATTAAAAAAATTAAACTTTTCTCCTCACACAATACTGAAAAGGATCTGAAAGACAGTTCAGTCATTGGTCACAGCCAGTATGGCTTCATGGCAGGAGAGCGCTGCTTAACAAACCTGATTCCTTTTAATAACAATTCCTTTTAATAAGCCATCTGGCTGATCAAGGGAATCCAGTAGATGTAATCTTTTTTTAATTTCAGTAAAGCTTTCAATACTTTCTTTCATAGTATCCTTCGGGACACAATGTCAGGCACACACCTGGATGAGCACATCATGCCATGGGTGAGCAACTGGCTCACCAGTCAGGCACAAAGGGTTGTAGGGAATGGGGTGACATTAGACTGGTGACCTGTCCCTGATGGGTTTCCCCCAGGGCTCCATTCTCAGCACTGTGCCCTTCATAAATTACTTGGATGCAGGACTGGAAAGTGTACTAAGCAAGGTCACAGATGAGACAAAACTGGGAGAAGCTGTTGACTCCCTCGAGGGCAGGGAGGCTCTGCAGACACCTTGATAAATCACAGGGCTGGGCAATCACCAACCATATAAAGTTAAATAAGGGAAAGTGCTGCACCTGGGATGGGACAACCCTGGATGTACGGACAGACTGGTGAATGAGATACTGGAAAGCAGCACCTTGGAAAGGGACCTTGGGGTCCTGGTCGATGGCAAGTGGAACATGAGTCAGCAGGGCCCTGGCCGCCAGGAAGGCGAGCTGTGTCCTTGGGTGCATCAGGCACACTATCAACATATACCACAACCACAGAGAAAAAAAATAGCTTAAAAAAGCAGCAAGAAAAATTTATATTTGACAAAAAGAAAAAAGATTGAGTAGCAGTGCAGTTCTGCTTCTGTGTTCACTGCTCTGAAATCTTGATTTCCAAGTTTATATATTTGATTAAATATCAACCTGTAAGACAATTGTAGATTGAGAAAAAATAAAGGGGAATGGGAAAACTGAGGTCTCTGCTCAATTCAAGCACCAGAACTAATGAATCAATAAGGGGGGTAGGCAGTAAAATCCTTCCTCTGTAAGGATGAGAAAGTTTTATGTTCCTTATAGTTGTAAAAAAACTGGAATGGGTTTCAAGTTAAATCCAAAGTTTCATTTTCTATCTTGCAAGCTTTTCAAGATGACCATATACATGAACAGCAAATGAGTAATTTTTTTAGGTAGATTCTGATGGTGGGAAGGGTTCTTGGACAGAACACAGCATGTGACTGCAGAGTTTTAAAACATTCACATTAAAATGCAAGTTCATACAATGACATTATTCCAGTATCCCTGCACCCGTTTATTTAGCCTGCCCAAGTCTCACTTGTATATCCAAACATGTGTTTGCACCTCATGTAGGAATTGCTGGAATGTGTGGAGTCAATGAAAGCAGCACATGTCAACTTGCCTGTTTGCCAGCTGTCCATTTAAACTTGCTAGGTACTNACTAGATACAGATAAGTCTGCCTAATTTATATAGTTTTTCCTCTTTGTAGTTCAATGATGGACAAAAGACAACCATGTGCAATTTTAAATTTTTTTAATAAAGATGAAATTACAAAAAAGTTAAAATCAGCTCAGGAAAGGCAAATTACTTTAATAGATCAGTTTAGACATTTAACATAATAATTCACATCCATTTTTAAATACTATTACATAAAGCATGGTGAAGAAATTAATTTCTGCCTCATAATTAGAAAACTCACAACTTGCCAAAAAACAGAACAAAGCCATTTGAAAATAAATACAGTCCATGCCAAATAGTACAAAATGAAATCAGCAGTCTCTCTCCATATGAAAACTTCTCCTTTTAGGTATTCTCAGACTCTAGTATTATGTTCTGCAACTGATGAGAGGCTATCTTTTGTTCAAGGGTTGCTGAGCTGTTCTGATTTTCCTCTGTACAAAGGCAAAAAAAAAAGTTTTATTTTTTCAATTAACTGTTTTAGAAATGTAGCTTTGAATTACTAGTTCTGATTCTAAAATATTTAGTATTATGAGGAACTGAAAGCGATCTCCACAGAGCTGAAAAGTATTACACATTACTGACTTAACAAACACTCTCCAAAAAATTACATTATTAATTAATTAGTGTTTACTCTTTGGCGTCTGTCTTTTCATCACTGCTGTCCTTGGCTTTATCCTACTCCTTAACATCTGAAAAATCACAAGATTTTAAATATACCAAAAGATGCAAGAAAGCCTTAAAATACTAAAGAAGTAAAGAGCATGACCAAATTGGTTTTTTTTGTATGTATTTCTAGAGGAAACTGGCTTTTAAAAGAAGTCACTAGTTACATATTAAAGTACAGTGTTAAATGCATCCATCCAAAGGAGAGTCGGGGCACAATGCCAAGTCATTCAGAATGCCTGAAGGCAAGGTCTCTCTTGACTGGCCATAATGATGGCATGCAGTAATGAGACCTGGAGTTCCCCTGAGCTCAAGTTCTTAGAAAAATCAAGAGTCCTTGGACTTACACTGTCCCCAGAACCTTGTCTGGGTTCTGTTTCAGAGAAAACTAGTTGGCTCACCCCACAAAAGCAAACAGAAACAAATGTTCTGCCCAAAATATATTTTTTTCATCTCTATTTTCATTAAGTTATACAAATCCACAGCTTTAAGACCAAGCTTGTGGGGAAGAAACAATAACCCTTGCCTGAAAATACCATGCTAGTCTGAATAGCTGTATCTTGAAACTGGTAAGTTTAAAACAGATGATTTAAAAATTATGAAAAAGAATATATAATCTCAACAGCTAATTACCTTAACAAATAAAATATATGTCTCCTGGATTGGCATTTGCGGTTCTAAAATATAGGATGAAATCACACCACAGTCCTACCTGCTTTTTTATCTTCAGTCTCTTTTTTGTCTTATTCTATTCTGGTTTTCTTCACTCCTTTCTTATGATCTGCAACATTTCGTCGTCCACCTTCCCCTTCATCTTCAGAATCTGAAAATTCTTCATCACAAGCTATGCACTTGTCAGATGCTTGAACTAGGATTCAGATTTATGATATTAATTAGCCAAAAAGTCCAACAAAAATAGGCCTCCTAAAAACTATCAACTTAAGAATGAGTAGCAATATATTATAATAATTTAATACTGATTAACTAAATTACAGTTAAAACCACTTATTTTTCAAGATACTCTGGGACTCACACAATAACTTCCAAAAATAGCTTTGCAGAAACACAGGGGGAGAGTGGGACTATTTTAACCATGTATCAAATAAAACTTCAAATACTGAAAACTAAATCCCAGGAGAAAAAAAAAATATTTCAACAGTTCAGAAAATGGACAGTGCACTAATAAGAGGTTATAGAATTATTCTAATCACCATAAAAAAAGACTAAAGGTAGCAGGAAAATCTTGGCTATAGCTCAAGAACAACTCAAAGTTCATAGAAGGGTTATGGTAATAAAGTTGAGGGTCATGTCACAAATATGGAAAATCTCTGTCTCACAACAAAGCAAATGAAAGGCTTTTTCCCCCCTTAAATACTGCATCTCATGTTACCTCAAAGGGAAACAAGCTTCTGTCTTTTGTTAGTCACATAAAAAGTAAAGTACTGTTTCTTTAGTTAAAATTCTTCAAGTCTTCTGAAGTATCTACTATTAATTTGAAACAGCCAGGCTGTTCCATAAGATGCAAAAACACAGGGCTCTTCCAGCACTTCATTAGACCATTTAAGAAGTTCAAATGTACACATGAATGCCACCTTAAAAACATCAAAAGTGTCAGACCAGAGGCAAAATCTTTTATTCAGGAAACAAAAATGCCACTCTTCCAATACTGCACACTACTACAATCTAGGTTCTGAGCAATTAAATCCAAATCAACTATGAACATGTTCTATAATGTAAAGATATTTCTTACTAGAAATATGTTTGTCTGGATCTTCTCCATCCTCATCTCCACTGTCTTCATGAACAGCATCTTCAGGAACGGCTTGCATCTGTACGCCAGGTGCGTGACGTAATGTGCAAGTTCTCAAATAAGCGTTGCCTGCAAGTAACAGACAAGAATAGTTATCACTATGCAGAAGTAGCATTTCCTTGGATTTCTATGAAGTTCTGAACTCTGCATTCAAAGTTAACCTGGTTTTGCTTTACAGTCAGTTTCATTTTTCAATTAAAAAAATTAGCATGCCAAGTTCAGGAAGTTTTCCATCCCAATGAGATCATTAGTATCCACAGTGTACTTGAACATAATTTTCTTTGTACTTTACAAATACTTATTTCAATCAACTTAAGCTGTTAATTCCCTACAGGGTCAGCACAAGTACTGCACACGTGGGCTAAACTGGTGTCAGTACGACTCTGTTAATAAGCCAGAGTGTTCAGTTGGGTAATACACTATTCTCTAGTTTCTTAGAAAGGAAGTCAGACCCTTAAAAGCATGAAGATTTCCCAACTATAAGCAGCAATGACAAAATTAATTCATCTGGGTGCATTTCCTTATTGGCTGTTTCAGGAGAACAGAGACGAGTTCTGTCCTGTCTAAGCAACCTGATATGATAGAGATAGTATACTCCAAAGCACCATGTGCATGAAAAAGAAGGATTCTTTTGGGACTCAAAACTATCATTCCCAAGTAGAAAGGCAGGCTTGGCAAGCATCTAATATCAGCCTTTGCAACAATTATCTTAGCATCCTTCTGCACAATTTGAAGGGTTAAAGGACAACTGGGTGCTTTTTTGGAATGTTTAGAGACTCTGCCTCTGTTTAAATCACTTGACCTGGCAAAGTAGTTTTGCCATGCATGGTAACTCCCTAAAGCCAGGTGCCTGTGAAAGCACACAATGAACTGAAGAAGGATTTTCCAAAATGACAGGTCATTGGTCTTGTGGGTGCTAGTATAAGAATGTGTGTTTTCTATTGACAGAGAGCAATCTGCCTGGGATTGCAGCAGCAAGTTTTGCAGTCTACTTGTACCACAAAAGCTCAACAATATATAACATACAGCAAGCAGCCTGGCAGATCACCAACTGGAGAACTACATTACTGCTGAGAAATGTTGTACAATTACATTAACACAAAATAAGTGGGCTTTTTCTCCTGTCACACATTATTGACAGCCAGGTACTTGACTTTACAAGTGCTCTTGGTTTAATGACAGGTCCACCCAGTGGACCTCTTTCTAAGCTTACTGCCTAGTCATTATTGCGGGTCCTTTCAAAAACTCTGTAATGCTAGAAAAAGTTGGAATATAATTATACCACTGTATATATGTGTGTCTGTAACTACAGCTATCTCACCAGTGGTTCTGACATTAAAGGTACACAATATAGTGTCACATGTCTATATACTTTCTCTTCAGACCTGGGATTTTATGTTGTGCTGTCCTTGGCAGGATGCCTATTGCACCATTTCTGCATACTGGCCTCAGTAACCCCCTTCTCCAAGGAATGGGCTCTAACACTAACTTTAAGGCCTTGGCAGAAAGAGACCAAAATTGTCTTTGACTGAGTGCTCTCTGGACTGTATGCACCTAGCTGTGGGCTACACCTGAGCGAGGTAATTTTTCTAACCAGGATTATTTATCCTCTCCTGGCTGCCTTCTTACACACCCCCCCATACCTGCCTAATAAACATTCACTGCAAAACATTTCCATTGGATGGCAAACACTCCCATTGCTTGTGCCAAGGAGGCTCCTCTGTACAACTGCCTGCTGGAGGCAGGTAATATTTGGATGGTAACAGCTTCTTCTATCTTTCCCCCACCCACATTCCTGTCCTCTCAACCACTCTTCTCCAATGTCTAGGCTTACTGTACAGTTTTCTTACCTTACCTTGTACCAAAGCAACCAGGACCTCATCACATCCCCAGCCGCGTGAATGTAATTATGGTGAGGTCAGTATTGCTTAGTGGTTCAGCTGGGATTCCATCTCCAATGAGCCATCTCCTGAACTTCACCTATATTTGAAAACCCTCTCCTCCTTAGTGTACTCACCTGCCCATTCCAAGAAATAATGATTCAAGAAATTCTCTCTTCATAACTTGTTCCATGGTAACTCTTGGCCAGAATACACACAGGTAGTTGAAGTCATCCATTACTGCAATTTTTGCTGCCTCACTAAGTATTGTATGACTAATTGCCTCTTCCTACTCTATGACTAATAGCACTCCTGTTAAGCCACCTCTAGAGTGAGTGGTTTTGTAGCTTAATACCAGTCACAGAAGAGGGGTGACCTCCCACTCTTTTATCCCATTGCATCGGTAAACTTCAGAGCCAAACTGAGAACAATTGTTATACAAGAACAATTTACTTTATTTTACATAGTAAATAAGCTAAGACAGTTGTAAGTAGACAGCAGCCAGGCACTGTTTTTCCTGCAGAAATGCAGGAACTGCAGAGTCCTGCAGCCACAGACTGTCCCTATTGCTATGGGCAGGATGGCCAGCAGCTGACCAGCCTTATTCCCAGGAGAAAAGTAGGAGGACAAGGGGCTTTCCATTTGGAGTTATGGTGACATTACTGCCCCAGTCAAGAATGATGCCTTCCACAGTGCCTGATTTCTTTCCATGCTAAGTAAGTAATTGCCATTTAATATCCAACTGTCATCATCTGCTTCTGCAGAAGATCCTGTGTGTATACATATCTGTATGTATATGCGTCAATGTGTGTGTTTAACTTCTATCTACACAATACACATACAGAGGGGACTGTCTGCATAACAGAATGCAAAGTGATATTCTGCGCTAGAACTGACTGCACTATAGCAACCTCTACATTTAGAATGCACACTGTGGAGATACTTCTCCAGCCTAATGGGAGATGTTTATTTTTTAATACACAAGCTATATATAAAATGCTGAACTTGAACACCGTGGCCAGTCATGACATTAATAACATGAAAAAGATGCTATTTCATTTCTGTCTCATTTTACACAGCTCTAAGGAACAGCAGATACCTTCTCCACTGGGGCACAAAGTCTGTGGCCTACCTTTCAAATTTCTGTACTGGCATTTATTGTGATGAGGTTCAAATCCCTTTACAGTTGTGGTCTGAACAACAAAGGGGCACTTAAGAGAATAAGACTACAACTTGCTCTACAATAAAACCCATTGATTTCCATCTGTTACTTGAACATAACAGAGCGCATTTTTGATAAAAATAAAATTGCTCATTTTGGAGAATATACACTAAATATATTTCATGTTTGTGGTCTGCAAATTGGGCAGTTCTGTTCTTCCTGGTTACTTAAATAATACAAGGAAGAGGAAGTAGCTATGCTCAAAATGCACATTTGCAGTCTAAGCCCAAACCCCCGTCATTAGAAGCAGTACACAAAATCCCAGTCCACTTGTCTTTAAAAGATAGGATCAGTAGCATTTCTCCAAGTCTGCATTTAGAGGTGACCTGACCTACACCTCTCCTATTGCTTGCTCCTTTACTACCAGGGCAGGAGCACCAAACCTGTCTCAGTGATGCTAGCCTCAGGTTGAGGGTCCCTTTGGGACTACACATCAGCTCATGTTTAAAATGACGAATCTTTTCAGTGTTCAGTCTAATGGTATCTGAATCTTCAAAGGCTACTGAAGTGTGAATCAGAGCAGACTGACCAATCCCTATGGAAAATAAAAGGCAAAGAATAAATTGTTGTTTGGATTTGAAGTAGTCTTTGAAAAGCAAATTCAATAGGAAAAACGAACTGAGAAGTGCCTGCCTTATATGCTGCCACTACAAACTGCCCCTTGGAGCTTGCAGAATGGTGAGCCATTTGTCAGTCTACTCAGTGTCCAAGTGGCTTTGACGTGCACTGGTGGTGATTTTGCTAATATTACTCCGATGGGCAGAGAAGCAAAGACTAGGGAAAATTAGGGAAAATATTTGTCATTTTCCTTTAAAATAAGGCAATGGCTGCTACACAAAGACAGCAAATTACAGTTTTATCCCACACAAGCCAAATCACAGACTGAAATAATGTTGAAATTGTGGCACAAGTTTGCAAATTAGAGCAAAACCTTTGTAATAAAGTGGTGTGGGAACTATGGGGCAGCTACATGCAGGCAGAAAGTAAGGATGAGCTTTCTAAAGCCAAATAAGGGACATAGTCAAAATGAAATTCATGGCAACATGGTGGCTAGACTTTCTAACCAGCCTTTTTTTCCTAAGCCATTATTTCGTGTTCTATTACTAAAAAAAGAGATTACTAAGTTTGAAAAGTTGGGTATTGAAGAGTGAGGTAATGTCAGCATTTAGGCTGTCTGTTCAACCTTAATTTGGCCCCTTGTGAGCATGAATTATGATATTGCCTTTAATTAGATGATCACACAATATTTTTTCCTGTGCCTCATTCGTAACACTTGATGGATGGTGCTTACTGAATGATGAAACTGTATTTTGTTTTTTTCTCATGGTTCAAGGTGTGGTAGCCTTCCTTATTTACTGCACACTG
This sequence comes from Turdus rufiventris, assembly GCA_013186435.1. NCBI lineage: Eukaryota > Metazoa > Chordata > Aves > Passeriformes > Turdidae > Turdus > Turdus rufiventris. The sequence goes on along the minus strand of PYHW01010038.1, from coordinate 13,137 downwards.
TGCTCTTCTCCGACAACAAAACTAATGATTCCTTCGCAGAGTTCTCTATGTGGTTTATCATTACAGCTACAACATAACAAACACTACTAATTTCATTTAATTGCAGTCCTCAAGGGAAAAGCTTGAGGTTTTTTGCACTTAGTTAATCCATCTAGAACCTATTCTCATTGCTTGGGTTGTCATCAAAGCTTTGCTCCCCTCACACTTCTATGCAGCT